>APFE031306266.1:0-28851 GCA_000404065.3 Pinus taeda
AAATATTCGTCTCCTTGCTGAACAAATGATTTGTAGGGAGAGTCATTAGTACTATATTCTACCATTTTTCTCATCATCTCTAATTCTCATCTCCCTACAAGTAGGCCATGTCAGATAAACCAAATAAATACCAAAATCAAAACCATACCTCAGTGATGTGTAGTAGAGGCTTATCTCATCTCCAAAATCTGTCCACATTAGCATGATACATGTATAATCATAATCATACCAATATAACAACATCATGCACGAGCATAACAATTGTATACCATGACCCCATGCATGACAAACATAGACTTCACAACATCAGATTTTACCCAAAGAAAGTGTAACCCATTATGATACCACCTTGTAACCGCCTCCTCCCACATTTACCCACTTTTGCTAGTTTTCCCATAGTAAACATGAGCTAAGGGTCACTATTATAAGACTCAACCTCATATATAACCTTAAGGAAATGGATTTGACATCTTAAGACCTTTCTGACTCCCCTCGGGTGTTACAGAACCACTAGGAGCTACCCAACCCCTCTAGGTGTCAAACCCCTGAGCTAACTCTCTTTTTCACTGAAATGAGATATCAGTGAATCCCTTGACAATGCCTCCAAGTAACTGTAAGACTCCAGTCGCTCCCACAGGCCCACTTCCTAGTGACTATGGACTTTTCCAGTCAGTTTTGTGCTAGTGACCTTGAATTCTAAACCACTTTTTCATAACTATGAATCAAGCCTTTGCCCGAAACTCAATGAAACTTCCAAAAATGATGAATAATATAGAAATGGATATTTTAAACCATGAAATTGAGAAAGGACTTGATCTAACCCCTCCAAAACAGGACAAGCATTCCATCAAACACATGGTAAACATGCAACCTACAGGTCATGAATGCATATCTGAACATAGGGATTTGAAACATATCTGAGGCTTACCAATAAGGACTAATGTCTTCTCACAATGGCTATCATAACACCAATTAGGTCATGTGTTCAATAACCAGACATTAATTAATTAAAATGTGATCAGATCTATACTTAGTTATGTCATATAACCATGCATATAACCACCATATAACTAGTTAGATAACAATGATAGATCATCCATTAAAGCCACATAACAAAAGTAAAATTACTCATCAAAGACAAGGGAAGCGTAGATCTTTTTAACGATATGCAAAAGTCAACCAAGTTAGGGACTTCAACATACCACCCAACCATAGATTCTGATGAACCAAATCTTTCTTTAAGCCAATCACCCTTGTGCCTTATTCCAAGCATGAATGTGGGATCTCATGGGATAAATCAATCCATAAAAAACCAAGTGCATCCAGAGGTTAATCCACCTCCACCCTCACAACATTATGATCTCACCTAAACCAATCCTGAGATAACAAAACCAAACCGAGCTTAGATTCCTCAGAAATCCTTCACCATCCCTTGAGGAATTTTCCTATCTCCACAGGCCTGTTGAGGGTTTCCTAGAGAAAACCATCTCCACGCTCAACCCTTGGGATTTTCCTGAGACAATTTCATCGAGAACAAAAGCCTTCGAGAAATCCAAAGCTCAACCAAGAAGGAAACCCATCACACCATGGCTATTCGAAAATGGCAAGGAAAGGTTAAAACCACTGTTGAAACCCAAAGATAAACATTTGAATGATAGCAAATGAACGAAATACACACATGAACATACCATGCATGCCAAAACCAGCTAGGAAATAATACATTCATCCTGTTACATGTATGTATTCCTACTTAAGTTATTTGATCCAACCTTTCCTTACTTTATCCTTGGTTTCATTTACTTTACTTGTCCTACCTTTGCTTGTTTGCTTGCTTTTCTTCTCCTCTTGGTGTTCTTCTCCTCTCTGAGACTAATTCCAAAGAAAAACTGGAAAAACAAAAATGGCCCAAACTAATGTTCTGATGTCTTTTTATTATTGATGCCTATAATTTATTTATTTTCCTTCAATTTCCTTCTCACGTGCCACTTATGACCTTTCACATCACTTTTCCCCTATTTTCCTTTATTTTCGTAAATAAATACCAAAAATGCAAGTTTTCCTTTTCAAAGCCTTTGTCAATGCCTTTTAAAATTTCCCATAGCTATAATGAACAACAAGTGATGCCCACTAGGATACTTTTCCCAAAAATCAGCTTGGAATACATGTCCCATGACCTTGGTCTTATTTTTACTTTATTAACTTTATTACATGAACTTTTAACCCATGGCTATTACATAGCCTTGTTTTGTGTCTTTATATCTTTCCTTCCACTTTACTTATGGTCTTATATACCCCCTTTCCACCAATGACTTATTTTCCTTGTGGAAGATTCATTAACTCCTACATGTCATTGTTTTGTATAACATCTATTTTTTCATCCTTTGTTGCTACCCATTTTTCCTCCCAAATTGAATGTTCAAAATTTAGTGGATTGTCTACATCAGTAAATATAGAAAATATAGAATTTGGACCTATGTTGCTTTCACCTTCATTTTTCTCATAAATATATCTCAAACTTTTGAACTTTTGTCTTCTCAAGCTTCCCAAAGTTAGATTTTATGTGTCACTTGAAGTTCAACTTGTAGAATGTGGATTTGATGCCCCTGCATCAAAAATTCCTATTTTTGATGATCATTGTTATCCACTTGGAGGAGAATTTTCTTGAATTTCTAAGGTTGTTCTATATATTGTTGAAGGTATCACTTGAGGACTGCTTTATTGAGTTTGAATATGTGTGGGAGGAGTCACGAATGAAGGAGTATATGTTGTTACTAATTCCTCTTTGTCTTCTTGTGGAAGACTTGCTACCACATTAATTGTCTTCTCCACACTTCCAACCCATGCTTCCTCTTCTATGAATTTGAACTAATAACAAAAAGTGAAGGTTTGATGAAATCATTTTCTAGCTAGTTCATATCTTTTAGGAAATGGATTGGGATTGAAAAAGTACACAAACTTAATTAAAAAAAATTCAGAATCTTAACAATTAAAATTGTACAAACATGCAACATCAAACACAAGAAAATTGATAATGGATTTCACCCATCTTGGGCTAAGTCTTTGACTTTGGCTTCCCATGATGACCTTTTTATTATATCATAAAATTCTCATTACATCAACATATAAGCATCAATCTACAAAAATAACACTACCATTGTGATCAAAATGCTCAAAAAGCCTTGTCTAGGTTCTTCTTGACCTCAAAAAGGCTGCAACAGAGAAAAATATGAACCTTTTTCCAATCCGGTATACAAATTCATCAACAAAATGTCTCAACTTGTAAACTATTCAAAAAAACGTTCTCATGGTCTATTGATTGCATCGAGGATTAGTTTGGTTGAGGTCATGGGTTTGACCTACACCTCCCACCAGATATTACGTTATATATTAAAAAAAAATGTGGGCCTTTGCCTTGTCGGTTGTATGGATGCATGGGACCACAAGGCATCTGCCCTCCCCTAGCCCCACTCCCATTTTTGTCTTTGCATATGGCTTGGGCCATTAGGCCTTGGGTGCGGGAAGGATGCCATACTCCCCACCCTGGATACTCCATTCATGGTCATGTTATAACATTCAAAATTATGGATCATGCTGGTCAAGTGCACCCATCGGTGCACCCTTCGCCCCAACTGCTCCGCCATACCATAATAAGTAAAATTTTCCACCCATGTATTAAAAAGTAGTAACATAGCTTGAACAGTCAGGCATGTGGTTTTTATAGTGGAGGTCATGTGCTCGAACTTGGTGGAGGATCATCTGACACATAAAACAATTTTTTTTCAACTTCCCAGGGCGACATGGAGACCTCTAATAGGGACATGTGGAACCCTCTGATTGACCCACATGGTGGCTTATGATTGATCCAATTTTAAATCAAACTGCCAATAACTTTGTTTCAAGTGTCCTCACAAGATTGGTCCACTTGCCAATCCATACCACCCAATCATCTTGACGACATCAACGTATGGACTGCCACGTGGCATCCTTACCTACATAGTCAGCTCCGCACTTTGAATTTTTCTCTGTGCCCAAAACTTCGAAATGAAATAAATTCCTCATACGATGTCAGATTAAGGTTATTCAAGTGTCATTGAATCAGAACAATGATCTCTATGATTTGGTGCTAGTTTCGGTGAACACTTCCATTTTTTAGCATATTTTTTTATCCCTGAAATCAGTTATCCCCACTGGAAGCCTTTGGACAACCAAAACTCTATTTTTTCTCAAAAATTAAGTGAGGGTATAGCTCCCTCACTTTCTTGGTCTCTACCCACATTGATTTTCTTGGATTGTTACCTATGAGCCCCACATGAATATACTCCTCATTACCTCTTTGTGAATTTTTTATCCTCTTGTTAAGAATATATTATTCCTGAAAATCATTTAAATATTTAGGAGAAAATTATTCTATATATAGAATCTAAACATTCTCTTCTTGATCAACGATCATAAGAGGCTTATACAATCTTAAATTTTCCACATTCATGACAGATTGAA
The DNA here is from genome assembly GCA_000404065.3 of Pinus taeda. Lineage (NCBI taxonomy): Eukaryota > Viridiplantae > Streptophyta > Pinopsida > Pinales > Pinaceae > Pinus > Pinus taeda. The sequence continues at coordinate 4,498 of APFE031306266.1, forward strand.
TCTAAATGCAAGGTGCAAAATCTAATTAGAAATCATTGTTACCAATCTTCTCTAATATGTTGAAATGACAATATCTAATTGGCTTGAGCTTTTTAGCTTCATCTTGTAATATTTCTTTACTAATGTACAACCAAACTTAATATCCCAGTTGGAAATCATGATCAACCTAATGCTTATCATGTCATTCTTTGTACTTGGCTTATCTTTTCTCCAATTGTGCTTGTAGCCTTTGATGCACCAATTATATTTGTTCAATTAACTACTTGGCTTTGTCCACATCACTGTGCCCATCTACTTCAATATATTTACCAAAGAATATATCCAAAAGATACTTTGGAAAATAACCCAAACAAGATTCAAATCAAGATACTTGTGTAGATGAATGCTCAACATGATTGTAGGCCTATTGGATGTAATGAAAATTCCCATCCCAAAGTTTAGGATGCTTACCATAATATCCTAAAAGGAGACACACTACTATTTTTTTCACTACTTTTGTTTGGCCATCGGCTTGTGGATGAAATGTTGTGATCTTATTCAACTTTATGTTCATGAGTTCCCATTAACTTGACCAAAACTTCCCAATTAGTCGATAATCTTGATAAAAAAATTAATCGTAGGTAACCAAAAATGAACCCATACATTTGGGAAGAACAACCTTGCGGTCAGTTCAATAGTGGCTTCTTTCTTACAAGCCATTAACACATACATTTCACTGAAATGAGCCACTATAGCATATAAATAATCATGACCTTTCCTAGACATTAGAAGTCCCCCAACAAAATACATAGAAATACATTCCCAAGGACGCAAAGGGATAGGAAGTGGAGTGCACACACCTAATTTCTTATTACTTGGCTTACTAGTAGCACACATAGAAAATGCTCTTACATATCTTGATACAATTTCATTCGTACGAGGCCAATAACAATACCTATGTAGCTGAGAAATTGTCTTACCTACACCAAAGTGACCAGCAATAAGAGAAGTATGGGCTTCCCTTATGACATTAACTCTTTCACCTTGTGGAATACACAACTTTCCAACATGATACAACAACTTGTTATGAACATGATAATCCAACTCTTCAACATTATTTCCTTGACTCAAAGTTGCATAAACATCTTTAAAATCTTCATCTTGAACATATTGTTCAATATCCCATTCATGCATGATTAAGTTATCTATAAGACTGAAAGAGGAATTAACAATAGGCCTTGATAACATATCTTCAACTTTATTTCAAATACCTTTTTTATACTTGATAGCCAAATGAAATTGTTGCAGAAATCCCATCCATCTAAGATGTCTATCTTCTTGTAGCTTTGTTTACGACTATAAGTATTGTAAATATTGATGGTTAGTATGAATAATTGCTTTTTTACCCATCAAATAATGCTTCCATTTCTTCATGCTTTATATTAAAGCATACAACTCTTTATCATAAGTTTGATGGTTAATTACCGTGTTGGAAAATGTTTCAGAATGATAACATATTAGCTTACTATGTTGCATCAATACTGCTCCCATACCATATTTACTTGCATCAGTTTGAATTTAAAATGGTTTCTTGATGTCTGGAAGTGCTAGAAATGGTGTTGTACTAATTTTATCTTTCAAATTATCAAAGGATTTTTGTTGCTTGGCTCCCTATTGAAAGACTCACGTCACACTTTTCAAAGCATGTAATGGTGATTTAATGAATGAGATGCTAGCAATCAATTTTCTCCAATATTGGGTTACTCCAAAAAATCTCCTAACTTTTGTTATTTGTTGGGTTTAGGTAAATTTACAATAAATTCAACTTTGGAAGGATCAATTTCCAATTCACCACCTCCTACAATATGACCTAAGTAGACCAAAGAGTTTTTTCGAGACATCTTCAAATACAAATTTTCCTTTCTCAATACATCTAGAACTTTGTTTACGTGCTTGATATGCTCTTCACAAGTTTTACTAAACTGAGAATATCAGCTAGGTAGCTTATGAAAAAATCATCAAGGAATGGTTGCAATACATAATCCATAACTCTCATGAATGTGGCAAGTGCATTACAAAGCCCAAACTACATAACTAACCATTCAAACAATCCTTGTTTTGTCCTGAAATCATTTTTCCAAATATCAACTTTACAAATCTTCATCTAATGATAACCTCTTCTCAAGTCTAACTTAGTAAAATAAACAAAATCCTTTAATTCATCTAGAAAATATTCAATGAGAGGAAGAGGATAGTGATCCTTTACCGTAATCTTGTTCAAAGCTTGAAAATCCACACACATCCGCCAAGTACCATCTTTCTTTGGAACCAAAACAATAGAAGACCCATAAGGAGATGTGTTATGTCTGATGAATATTTAGTCAATTAACTCTTATTATTTCTTGTTAATCTATGCATTCTCCAAAATTTACATTATATACATGCCAATACTTGGAAGTGGTGCATCCTGCTACAATTGTATCTCATGTTGGATTCCTCTTTTTGTAGGTAACCCTTCAGGTTCCTGAAACATCTTGTCATAAGTGTTAACAACTTTAATCAATTCATGCTTGAGTTTAGAATCACATCCCATGAAAGACTCGCATTCATATTTATCTTTAGCTTTAATGATCAAACCAAAATTCTTGCTAACATTCACAAGCCTTTTCATTTGACCTGAACTAACAATAGATAAGTTCATTTTCTTGCAATGTGCTCTAACAATATACTCAACGTCATCTTTGAAAATATGATATTTATTCCCATGACAATATAATATGACTATTCTATCATATAAATATGTACTCCATAAGACAATCCCACAAATATCAAGTTGTGCAACATGAAGCTCTATGTCATCTATAAAATTAGCAGTGACGACAAATTTGAGATTACAGTTTCTTTTCAATTGCAATTTGGCATCATGACACACCCAACCCAAGGGGTAAGTTTTTCATCAGTTGTAGTGTCTAAATTAAGTTTCTTGACAATTTATTTAGAGATGATATTGAATTGAGATCCACTATTAAATAATGTATCAACCTTTATGTGCTTTGTAATGACCTTGATAAGAAAATTTTGACTTTTTTCATTATCATTTTGAGATTCAACATGCTTCCTAGAAGAACTTGTACTTGCGTTAAAAGATATACCTTTCATCCCCATGGTTATGATTTTGGTTTCATCACCTGAATTAGATCCTAAATCTTGTTGGGTTCTAGTAACAGTATTTTGTTCCCCCTTTTATTGAACTTCTTTGGTCTCAATCCTAGATGTAATTTCCAACAATGGTCTTCATCATGGCCATCTTTTGAAAAATTATTACAAGTTAGCTTCTCTCCCTCTTTCTTGACAGTAGCATTGTTCTTACCTTAACCTTTAATTTTTCCCTTTCCTTTGTCTCCTGATATAAAAGGTTTATTGTTGGACTCTTGAGGAACATTCTTGCCTATTGATTCTAAATGAGTATCCTGAACACATACTTCATCTAGATTGGCGTGATTAAACTTAAGTATCGTATGTCTCAAATAACTATGCAATCCACCAATATATTTAAGGAGAGTATCTTGTGAGGTCAAATCAACACCCAAGATTAATTCTCTTTTACTAAATTCTTTTGTGTAACTTTGGACACTCTTACCTTTAGCTTGTCTAAAACTTTTCCAATCCATTATTTCTTTTTGCATTTAAGCTAACGGATAAAATTTCCTTCTTAATGTAGCTATGAAATCTTTCCAAGAAAATATAATTTTACCTTTTATTCAAATCTTCTTGAGCTTTGTCCTCCCATGAGATGAGGGATACACCTTCCAAGAGGAGATAAGAAAGATGGATCTTTGTGACATCATTATCAATATTTTGAATCCTACAATAAACTTCAATTTGATGAACCCAATTATCCTATTTTTCAGCATTCTCCATTATACATTGGAAATTTAAACTTGACATCAATCTTCAGCAAAGGAGAGTTGGAATGTCCTCTTAGAGATGTAGGAGGGGTATATCTTTGTGAATAAGGAGGTGAGGATGGAGGTGAAGGAGGAGGAGGAGGTGGAGGCTTGCACCCATTACCACCATCAACATTTGGTTTATTAGGACTTTATCCTTGCAACTGTGTTGTTCTCTCATTATACAACACTTTCACCATCTCAGTCATTTCAAAGAAATATTTTCTAAAATCTCTCTCATCCTCAAACATCAGCTCTTGTCCTTGACCTTATTCATGTTCTATGAGCTATCGAGTTTGTGGCATCCTTCAACGAATTTGAGGGTTAGGTTCTTCAAGTGCTCCTTCCCCTCCTCTCAATCTAGACCTTGCAAGTGTTCAAAAACCTTGCAAATTCTATCAAATCTTCACCAAAACCATGCTCTGATACCAAACTGATCCAAAAATAAAAAAATCTAGATTTCATGAAATAATTTGCAAGTTATTTCATGTCCTTTTGGCAATAGACCATGATTTCAAAAGTACACAAACTTAACTAAATTTTACGGAATTTTAACAATCAAACCTGAACAAATATGCAACATAAAACATAAGAAAATTGATAACATGTTTCACCTATCTTGGGCTATGTATCTGGGTCTGTCTTCCCCTGGTGACCCTTTTATTATATGCTCAAATTCTCATTACATCAACATATAAGCTTCAATCTACAAAAATAACATTGTCGTTGTGTCTAGAATGCTTAAAACCCCTTGTCTAGGCTCTTCTTAAGTTCGAAGAGGCTAGAAATGAGAAGAATATGACCCTTTTTCCAATTTGGTCTGTAAATTTCTCCAAAAAATGTCTCAACCTATAAACTGTTCAACAAAATTTTATTGTGGTCTATTGGTTGTGCTAAGGATTAGTTGGAAGAAGGTGATGGGTTAGACTTGCACCTCCTCCCGGTGATTATGTTATATATATATATATATATATTATATAATATATATATAATTATATATATATATATATATAAATATATATATATATATATATATAGTATGTATGTATGTATGTTGTATGTATGTATGTATGTATGTATGTATGTATGTATGTATGTATGTATGTATGTATGTATGTATGTATGTATTAAATGGGGCCTCCACCCTATCATTAGTATGAATGCATGGCACCGATGGGCATGGGCCATAGGCCATGTGACCTTCCCTAGCTCCTCTCTCAATTATGTGTGTTTGCATATGGCCTCAGCAATTATGCCTTTGGTGCGGGCAGGGTGCCATGTGCCCAACCTAAAGTAATTCACCCGTGGTCATGTTTTAAGGCAAAAAACCATGGGTCTGGTTGGTCGGGTGCACCCATTGGCCTACCCTTCCCCCCAACCCCTCCAACATAGCATAATAAATAAAATATTCCACCCATGTATCGACAAGTAGTAACGGCCCGAACGGTCAGGCAAGCAGTTTGTATAATGGAGGTCGTGTGTTCAAGCCCAGTGGATGTTCATTCGATGCATACATCAAATTTTGTTCAACTTGCCAGGGCACCGTGGCGGCCACTCATAAGGCCAGCTAGTTCCCTCTGATTGGCCCACATAGTGGCCTATGATTGACCCTAATTTAAATTCAACTGCAATAACATTGTGCCACGTGTCATCCCGATATTTCCCCACCTAACAATCTGTAATTCCTAGTCATATGGATGTCTTTAGGAGCATGTCAGCGTATGGATTTCCATGTGGCATTTGTAAATACATAGTCAACCCTACACTTTCACTTTTTTTTTTTCAAAACTTCAGAACACGATAAATTCCTCATACGATGTCGGATTGAGGCCGTTCAAGCATCATTGGAATCATAATGATGGGCTCTACAATTTGGCACTAGTTTCGGGAGAGTTTGAGCAATTTCATTTTGAGCATATTTTTGATCCCTTGGATCAGAATTGTAAATCTTTTCTTCTTATGGATTTTTTAGTCATTCGATTGTACATATCATATGCCTTAGATTCATCACTATAGCCAAAAAATATCCATTTCTCCCCTTTGCTATCCAATTTATTTCTTAATTCATGTGGGACATGTGTATCTACCACACATCCAAACACACTCATGTGAGTAACACTATTTTGTCTTCGAGTCCATGTTTCTTCAAGGATCATTTTCTTTACACATTTGGTCGAAATATATTTATAATGTAAGTTACGGATGCTACAACTTCGTCCCAATATTCATTTGACAAATTCTATTCTTTTAACATACTCCTGGATATTTCGATAATTGTTCTATTTTCCCTCCAGTAACACCATTTTGTTGAGGTGTGTATCTTGTTGTGAATTTTTTGTGAATTCTATGCTCCTTGCAAAAGTGTAGGAAGTCATTTGAAATGTATTCACCACCTTTATCTATTCCCAAAGGTTCAATGTAGTGCCCACTTTGTTTTTCAGTAAGAACCTTGAATTGACAAAAGCACTCAAACACTTGATTTTTCTATCTTAGAAAATATGTCCATTTATTTCTTGTGTAGTTATCTCTAAACTTCAATAAATAATAGCTTCCACCAATTAAAGGTGCATAGATTGGCCCATACAAATATTAATGAACAATCTCCAAATGTGCCTTTTCCCTTATTGACTTTCATGTTATAAATGATTCCCTATGTTATTTTCAAAGATGCATCCTTCACATAAGATATCAAGTTATTTTGTAAGTAGCAAACCCTTTACCATGCATTTCCTATGTAGTAAGTTTAGAGCTCCAAAGTTGGGATGTCCAGATATTAGATGCCATAGCCAAATTGCATATTTTACTTCTACTTGAAAGGTTGTTTGTGTGATTGTTGCAATTTTTCCTTCATTTTCTTGTGGGTTCATTGAGATTTTTTCTTGAGCAAGCTCTTCCTTCAAATTTGGTTTTATTACTTGACATTTGGAACTTTTCTATTAGACTTTATGTACTTGGAAATTTATCTAGGATTATGCATTTCCTAGTTTTTAAAATTAACTTATACCCCTTTTACATAAGTTATCAAATACTTATCATATTTTTTTTTAAACCAAGAACAAAATACAAATTTTAAATATATGTTTTATCCCCATTAATGGTTAGAATATTGACATTTCCTTTACCCATGACAGCTACTTTGTTATCAATACCTAATATGACTTCTAATTTTACACTCTCATCTAAATTGGAAAAAAACTCTATGTTCCGAGTCATGTGATTTTTGCAACTTGATTATAAAAACCGTATATCCTTTTACAACTCTTATGCTACATTGCAAGATAGGAACATAATACCTTGATTTTGTTTCTCCTTTGTAAAATTTTCCTTTGGTTTACTAAATATCATATTTTTTCTTTCCACATCCATTCCCATACTTCTTGCAATAATGACATTGAACTTGAGACTTATAATACCTTTAACCCTGTGTATGATTTTGGCATGGATCTTGACTTGGATTTTGAGTGTTTCATCTTCCCCTTGAGCTTGAAGAGCCACTTCTTCCACCTCTATATGGACGTCTTCCTCTACCTCCCGAATTTGATCTTCCTCTACCTCTACCTTGACCAACTAAGACTTGTGTCTTGAAAGCATGTTCCAAAGAAGGGTTTGTTGACTTGTTCAACCTATGTTCATGAGAAATGAGTGAGGCATGGATTTCATCCACTGAGAACTGTGAGAGCTCCTTTGTCTCCTTTATGGCCATAACAATAGAATCATACCTTTGTTGGTAAAATTCGGAATCTTTTCTCATGATGTGATATGATTTTACTTACCATTCTAATAACTTGTGTAAGAAAAGAGTCTCTTGTATGAGCCTATTGTCTCAGACTCCATATATAATGTTTCAAAATTTCTTCTCATCATTTGCAACTTTCCTATGTTCACCTTTTCCATGAATTGATATGATTTATGGGGAATGTCCCATGCTTACTTGGACTTTTTTGCCACTGCAATCCTTGGAAAAATACTCTTATGAACTACTTGGAATATGCAGAACAGAGATTTGGAGTCTTTCTTCCTATTATCTCTAAAAAAATCACTCTTTGCTTATGTCAATGCATTATATACTGCGGCATTTCTTGGTTCTTCGAACCCATCCTCTATAGGATCACATATATCTGAGAACAAAATAATCTCTTCATTGTGATTGCCCAATAGTCATACTTCTTCCCATTAAATAGAGAAATCCGTGGATTTGTCAAACTTGTGTTTAAAACGACCATTACTCATTGATATAAACTCCTTATCTAATACTAATAAACCTTTGGCTTTTATAAACCCACACTTACAAAGATTCTTTAACAACCCTGATCTATAAGACCACATGAAAGAAAAAGGCAAAGGAGAAAAAATCAAAGTATAAAAAAAAACGAATGCAAAGATTTATCAAAATTAATTTTCAGAACAAAAAGCATAACTTTATGTATTTTGATTTTAATTATAGAATGAAAAATACATTTTCTTGATAAATATACAAAGACTTTCGTTCTATAACACAATAAAAGCCAAGATTTTACAGAGCTCTACCAAGGCTCTTTTTCACATAGTAAAAGCTTTGTTTAATGTGCAGAGTGAAAAACCAGACTCTAGACACACGGGAACAAATAAAACTTGTGTTTCAAACATATACCATTCTATTTATATATACATGACCAGGGAAACAAACTATTCATAAAACATATGATTGCAGTTCACATCTGGATCATTTTCATTTTTTTCACTTACGTTCCTATTGATGATGCCAAGCCACATCATGTTCGTTTTGAACTCTCAACAAAGCGAAAAGTCTAAATAAAAAGATCAATTGCTACAAAGTCTAATAAAAAATATCAATTGCTACAAGAATTTCTCTTAGAATGTAATATAAGGTTGTATTAGTTTGTTTTTTGTTTTATTCTTTAATGTAAGTGAATGGATGATGATTAAGTCGAGGAGAAGTCTCATACAAAGTGAATAAAAATAGAATAGGTGTATCTTTATGGTTGGAGCTAATAAAATAATTACATTGAAATATTGTTGTGTTTGATTTATAAAACCATTCATTAGATCAAATATCCATATGGGTTGATAGAATTTATGTTTATGGAAATTTTCAAGAGATTAAAAAAATAAATTTGAAGAGCAAGGTTAATAGTGTGATGATAAAATCTAATTCATGGACCTAGTCTATTTAATTGGTCTAATTCCGTGCACTTTGATCAAAGGTTAGCTTGGTTATCTTATCCATTCAACTCAATCGTTGGCTTTTTCTCTACATTATTTTCTCAACTATCTTTATTTTACTTCACAAAATCAAGCTTCGCTATTTAGCCACAATGTCACATAATGTAGGAAAAAGTGATGCTAAACTTCTACTTTCTCATTTATGCATATCAATCATAACCTTTCTTCCCATGAGCCAAATATCATTGACTTGTTTCTAACTCCACAACTTACATGTCAATATGTCTGAATAGGTAGTTATTTCTTCTCATTTATGCGTATTAAGCATAACCTTTCTTCCCATGAGCCAAATCTCATTGAGTTGTTTCTAACTCCACAACTTACATTTCGATGTGTCTGAATAGGTAGTTAGTTATGCCACTGCTTGTGTTTCAAGTAATAGGATGTTAAGTTTTAAGTAGTTTTTGCACTTGGATCTCATACTGTTTATGGAAGTTGTGTACTTAATGTTATTTTCTATTGATATATGTCAACATGTTTGAACAGGTCGTTAGTTCTTCTCATTTATGTATATTAAGCATAACCTTTCTTCCCATGAGCCAAATCTCATTGACTTGTTTCTGACTCCACAACTTTGAATAGGTAGTTAGTTATGCCACTACTTGTGTTTCAAGTCATAGGATGTTAAGTTTTAAGTAGTTTTTCCACTTGGATCTCATAGTCTTTATGGAAATTGTCTACTTAATGTTATTTTCTTTTTGATATATTTTCTCTATTTTCATTTCTTGTGCCTTTTTTTTTACCTAACTTCAATGTTGCATCTTTATTTTTCTATGTTTTACTCTTAACATCATTTTTTTTTAGAAAGACTCATTTTACAACCCAATGTGAAAGCAAAGGCAATGTAGTAAGTATGTCCATCCATATTAATCCATATTAAAATAAAAATAGAATATTCTCTAAATAGAAAAACAATGTCCATGTGACCTATTATAATTTCATATAAAGTAATTAAAAAAAAAAAAAAAAAAATATGCATATTTAAACCTTATATTTTTCAAAAATATTTTAACACGTCATACCAAAAAAATATTTTATTGTTGCATAGAATAAAATACCCAATGTGGGTTATGAATAAAATATTTCAATATGAATTAATATTCACTTGTACTTAAAAATATATTAATAACAAAAAGATCAATTTAATGTGTGTTGATAAAATAGCTCAAGGCACATGAAATTTGATCCTTCTAGACTCATGTTAAATCAGTGGTTAAGATAGATATATACTAGTCTATATTGTTATCCATAATCACCATTTTATATGTATACAAAAACAATATCATGTTGATTATATTCATATTTATTCTAAAATATTTCATATGGCTATTGTCTTCTACTTATTATACCTACTCTAGGCATGGTATTACGCATTTAATTTTTCTTTTGAGTATGCATTACTTTGTCTTTGACCAAATCCTTTTGCCTCTTATCAAAAGTTTAAGTTTGAGATTTCAATTTTTGTTATTTTTTATTATTATTGAAATTTATTTATTCCCATGGTGATTTATGAGGTTTTATTATGGGTTGTTTAGTAACTTCCATTTCTATTAATTACTAATTTTTTATTTTTAAGTTTTATTTCTTTTTAGTTTAACTTTCTTAGTTTTAATCAATCTAATTAATATATATTTAATCAATTATATATATGTGTGTTAATATAAAAAAATTATTATTATTTAGATTTATTTATTTGTAAAGTAATGGGTCTTATTAATTTTTAATGTAAATTTAATTATTAATTTCAATTTCTATTAATTACTAATTTTTTGTTTTTAGTTTTATTTCTTTTTATTATTTTTTTACTTTTTTCTTCTTTTTCTAGTGTTAATCCTCTCACAAGAAAAAGTTTTCCTCTCTTCCCATTTTCACTCTAAAATTATTACTCTTGAGTTGTTTTGCCACAATCCTGTTAACATATTATTTTCGAATTTCTTTGGCCATAGTCAATCAAAATTGATTTTGTTCATTTACGACTTTTGGGAAAGTTTCCATTCTCTTCAAATTTTCACTGTAAAATTATTCTTCTAGACTTTTTTTGGCCGACATTTCCAATAAAAGTGATTTTTCTACATCATCCAGTCACCGCTTTCAGTGAAGTTCGTTGCTGCATGCAGCCTTTTATCACACTCAACTTCTTTGTGATTTAAGTCACAGGGAGCACAAGGTTCGTGAATCCCAAGTCTAGGGAGCTTGGGGAGCTTGCTCAATTTCCATTGTCAAGCACCGATTTTCTGTGCGCTTCTATGGGTAAGATATTGAAGAAGTTACTTTAGTTCAAGCCAATTTCCATTGTCAAGCACCGATTTTCTGTACGCTTCTATGGGTAAGATATTGAAGAAGTTACTTTAGTTCAAGGATTTTTTTCCAGCATTTATGAAAGAGATTCTTAAAGTTCATGTCCTAATATTTTAGCAATGCGGTGATTCTCTATATCATCTCTAAATTAGAAAGGCCCAAGGCTTCAAGCTGACGCTTCAAGTTATTTTTGAGATTTTATTTTCACTTTTTAGTAAATACTACTTGGCTGATATTGTTATTAAGGCCCAAGGCTTAAGCCATTTTTGAGATTTTTTTTTTCTAAAGTAAATACTACTTTGCTGATATGATTATTCCAACTTTGTGTATGAGGGAGCAAAAATGATAACCACAACTTGATATTCTTCACTTTTGGGCATTCCCAATTTAAATATTTTTGTTTTAATTTATATATAGATTATGCTAGGTTCAGTCAGACTTCATATTTAATTTTTTTTTCGCTTATATGTATTGAGAGAAATGAGAGACATTCTAAAAATACATAGATTTTGTGATTTTGTTTTTGTTTATGTAGAGAGAAATTCAGTGTATTATGATTTTTTTGTAATAAGAAACTTTATTTAAGAGTGAGTGTTCTGTAACTATGTTGGTGCTTAAACTTGGTCTTGTTTTCTCGCTATAGTTTTTAACCAATAATGTAGTTTTGTAAAAGTTAATTTAATTGATTTGTTTAGAAAATAATTAGTGCACTCACACATAATTGTTAAGAATATAAATTTATTTTTAAATATTTAAGAAACAAATGTATCAGGAGTTTTTGTAATAAGAAAATTAATTTCAGAGTAAAAGCTAGTGTTTTGTAACTGATGTTTTCTTAAGTTGGTGTTTAAATTTTTTGTGTTTTGTCTTGTTTTCTAGTTATATTATTATACCTCTGTATTTTGTAACTGAAGTTTTGCTAAGTTGGTGTTTAAATCTTTTGTGTTGGTCTTGTTTTATAGTTATATTATTATACCAGCCACGTGCATGGTATTAGGTATTAGGTATTTAGTGTTTTGTTTCACTAGCCATTACTTAGGTTTTTAAAGTTCATATGTCATGTCAACTTTTTCTATTATTTAGGTTCTAAAAGTTCATATGTCATGTCATTTTTTTCAACTATTTAGGTTCTCAAAGTTTATATATGATATCAATTTTTTCTATTATTTATGTTCTTGAAATTCATATATGAGGTTAATTATTTCAATCTTTAGATTTTCAGTTTTATAGACCTGTCCATTGAACAATTTTTTGAAAGCAATTTGAGAAAATGTTTTATTTGGAAAGATTGGATGTAGAAATATCACTAAATATACAAATTCAATTGCTTAATTCATATTTCAATTTCTTTTTTCCATATACAAAGAATAAAATCTATCCAATGTTATTGATTTCAAAGAGTTTAACCTTTCCTATTATCATTCAAAATGTGAGCTTTTAGTAAAAGGCTCATTAAAGTTTTTAACAAATTACCCACCAATGAGAAAGTCTAGACTAATATTTGACCAATTTGAGATTGTTCATGACTCTTTTTTTGAACATTTAAAGTTCTTCTAGGGAAAAAAATTTGAAGCTGATAATCAATATCTATTTTATTTAAGAATATTTGAAAATTATATTATTATTTTTCATATTAATTTAGTTGATATTTGGTTAGAATTTTTATTTAATTTTTGGTCCAAAGAAATTGGAAATTAAGTTTGATTGGTACTCACTTTCAAACCTTATATCTACACATTATTATTATATATCATATCACATATTAGAGAACAAAGCACATTTTAGCAAATTGTGCATTCATGTTGTGTAGCCAATTGAGGTTCATAGATGTGTGGGGATTCTTGAAACATACTCAAAAATTTCTTTCATTTTTCAAATCTAAACCTTATATCTACACATTATTATATATCATATCACAAATTCTACATTCATGTTATGTAGTCAATTAAGGTAACTTGAATATTCTTAAAATATACTAAAAAATTTGTTTTATTTTTTCAAATTTTATATAGTTAATGATTGATTATACTAGACCGTTATTTTTTAATTGAATTTAACTATATTTAAACTTAAAAAACATTTACTAACTATTACCTAACACCTGATTTCACTCGTTTAAATTGATTTTTTTTAACTCTATCAAAAAGCATTATATTAGTTACAAACAATTGAGAATATTACACTTAGAAATTATGATTCCTAGTTACTCTATTTTTTTCCCAATATAAATGACTTCCGTGATCCTTAAACTGTTCTACGACCGTTTTCTTCGTTTGCTCGTGCATACCTCATCGACTATACATTCCGCCCTGCCCGCAATGCTTTCACTTTTACCCTTGCGCACTTTGTACTTTTCTGTGGTTGAAATCCAATAAACCTCTTGCAACTTTTCCAAAATCCCATCCTTGATATTTATTATAAAGGAATTAACTTAATTACAATATATTCCAAATTAATTTATAAATATTTTAATTAATTTATAAATAATTTTTTACTTTATAAAATTAAAACATCTTAACCATTACAGCAATTATCATGACCGCTCTAGATGCTTGTAAGAGGTATAGCGTCGTTACCCAAATTTTATGGTTTTGGTATAGAAAAGATCTGATCTGTTTTTAAACTAGTTGTGTTTAGTGTGATTTTTTGAAAGGTTTTTTTTTGGGTTTTTCGAATTTATTAATTACATGTTTGATGGATAATTTTTGTACAATAGAACTGTTAGGCGTTTTTCATTGTGCTGAATCAGATGCAGAGATAGAGACAGTTCCAACAAACGCATGTGATTTGGTACTTGGTTATCAAATCATAGGGTCGACTGACATATTCATATGGCTTATCTTCATAAATAGTTCAATTGGCTAATCCCTAATCCATATATACAGTAAAAAACTAGTTTAAATAATACAAATCAAGATTTCATGTCAATTTTTTCCCTGGAATTTAACGCTGCTAAAAAGTCTAAAAAATCACACTAAATATCACTACTCCATAATTAGTTTTAAAATTGTAATCCATTTAATAGCTGATAGGTGTGCTCTACAATATACAAATATACCCTTATACAAAAATACCCTCAGGATCTTCAGGTGGCAGAACAGATTCAATAAGACGCAGTGTGAAGTCACAACATGAACAATATTACAACAAACAATCGCTAAATCTCTCTAGGGTGATAGCCCTATACGTTACTATTTGTATTTTGTAGATGTAATCCTTATATGTTGTATTTGTATTTTGTAGGTGTAATCCTGATATGTTATAGCTGTGATTTAATTCTCTTTATCTTTTTAAATTGAAATTTGATTTAAATGTTTTGTTAAAATTATGATTTTTATTTTTTGAAAATTTGTCAATCAACATGTATATAAATTTAACATTTAAAAATTCTTATTTCAACCAATTAAATTCAAATATCTACCGAATTAACCGGAAAACTCAAAAATTTACACTACTTTTCTATTTCTTATCGTGCGACAGAAAGAAAGTTAGTTGCAGTGCCTAACCTTCTCTCGCGAGAATGGCAGTTGAGTGTCATTCGAAGAGTAACAGATATCCTATCATGAGGGGCTGGCTCTCGAGTGGCCGGGCATTCTCTTGAACAAATGAGAGCTAGATTCCAGTGATTATTAATGTCGTGTCGTTCTTCGCTTGAAACGATTTCCCAAGTTGCAGTGGTAATAAAGTCTTCATCGACAGTGAATTTTTTTTTTGGGCTTGATTTTAATATATCCTACCATCGTTCTTTCAACGGAGCATACATTCAATTTTTAATTTAATATTTTCTTTAAATGGTTTTGCTTCCAATGGTTAACATGAATATTGTCTTCGTTTTCTGTGTCACGTTTCGATTGGCTATACAAATTTCACATTAATGTTCATTGTTTTTTATGCCCGCTGTCGATAAATCAATAACAGGACCAGACACCGTTTAAAAAACAACTGTGTCGATGAAAGCCATTCAATTTCCGGTATTAAAAAACATCCGTAATAATTTTGCACGAGAGGTGTGCCTGTCAAAGTCATAAGCAAAAAAAAAAAGAACACCTGAGAATACGTTTATAATGTTTCGGTGTGAGAGCCGTGCCCGTCGAAATCATAAGCTGGAATTTTGATCTGGTCACATGGTCATTACTGGCCAAAGAAATCCTGCTTCAACTATTTTTCGCCGGCGAGAAACTAATTGTAATTCCTATATTCACTCACGGCCCAGCGGAAGACAACTCACGAATCCAGAACTATCCGTCTTTTCCCAGCACAGGAGATCATCAGCTGTAAAACTAGAAGCGAAGAAAATCCAAGATGAGTAGATCTCCTCGCTGCTGAAAAAAAGGGTTTCAACAGAGGGTCCTGGACCACAGAAGAGGATATGGCTATCTGCGAATACATTCGAATCCGTGGAGATGGAGGAAACGTAAATCCCATTAAAAAGGAAGGTGAATGTCAGAAGTCCCCTTAAGTAATATTGATGCAGATGTAAATCTGTATCAAGTGGTGATATAAGCGGATAGATTATGTTTTTCAGGTCTGAAAAGGTGGGGGTAGAGTTGTAGATTAGGGTGGATTTGTTGAAAAGGTGGGGGTAGAGTTGTAGATTAGGGTGCATTTGTTGAAGATAATAGGGAATATTTTAGAATAAGTAGAGTTGGTTCACGTAACTTGAGGATAGGAATTAGTTTCTATTTCTTAGGATGTTGTTTTAACTTCCCTAAAATCATATTTTCTATTTAACGTGTAATGTGCATGAACAATGCAAAGCATTCTGTAGAGCCAAACTCTCTTGGTTTAGACTCTCTTTCCTAGAGCTGACCAGTGGGTTTCATTTCATTTAATACAAACATTGTCATTTTTATCATGGTATCAAAGCGTGAGGGCTAAGGAACCTGTAAGTTGTTTGGTGGGTGCAACTAAACCGAAATGGTTGTAGGTTTTGAGCAAATAGGCGCAACTATAGCAGTATTACACTTTTCACAATTTTATTAGCACTATTACACTTTTCACAATTTTATTTTTCGACAGTCGCATGTTTTTAGTGTTAGTGTACATTTGCGACAATCTCATATATTAGGTGTATATCTGCAACAGTCTCATATTAGGTGTACATCTGCAACAACGTCTCGGATATTAGGTGTACATCTATGAGAGTCTCAAAAAATTGATGTACATTTGCGATGATCGTGTAAACAACAAAAAGGCTCCAAGAGAACGCTCCATCTTGGAGAAGGCGGTAGACGCTGAAAATAGAAGGTTGTCTAGAGGTCGTGAAGGAAGCCACGATGATCTGTGGGTGTGCTGCGAGATCAAACAACATTGAAAATTAGTGATTTGTTTTTGGCACAAAACTGGGCTAAATCTAACATCAATATTTTTACCTGTCGAAATTTTTTTCCTTCTAAATTGCGAAGATGAATAACAATATGTTTGAAGCATGCTTGAATGAGCATAACAAGCTCAATGGTTCCAATTATGCAAATTGGAAATTGAAGATGCAAACTCTGTTAGAAGTGCAGAGTGCTTGGACGATTACAAATGGGGATGAGCCGAACCAGCAGCTGGATCAGTATCGATCCTAGATTGGGAGAAGCGAGAAGGTAAAACAAGGACGTTGTTGAACATGTCAGTGAAAGACTGCATCATACCACACATTAGAGAGTGTAAGACATCTGAGATCTCGGCAATTCTGAAGGATCTGTATGAGGTCAAGAATACAAATCATTTCATGTTTCTAAAGAGTAAGATCCTATCCCTGAAGATGGAGGAGAATGAAGCAATTGTCTCATTTGTAGCAAGGCTCAAGAATCTGAAGAACAAATTGGCAGACATTGGTCATGCAGTTGACGGTATAGATCTTGTAACAATTACCATGAATGGTGTCACTGATGATTACCAAATGTTCATCACTGGGATAAATGCCAGAGAGAAGATGTTGAAATTTGAAGAGCTGACAGGAATACTGATGCAGGAAGAAGAAAAAAGATTGACTTTGAAGCCCCAGAGTGTTGATATTGCATTAATGGCGAAGGAAAAATTCTTCAAAGGGAAAGGAAGTCCACAACAGCAAAACCGAGCAAACTCACACAAAAGACTGAATCAGACCCAGGATATGCATCCGAATAGAAACTACTCTGAAACTAAATGTTTTTATTACGGAAAACTGGGTCATATTGCAGGGAGTGCAGGAAGAAGAAATATCATGAAGAACAACAGAAGCAGAAAAGACGTGTAGGTCATCTCGCGAATGACAATCATGTGCAGAATTTAAAATTGTTCATGGAAGATCATGATGAGAATGTCGATGTAGACATCTAGTATGTAGATTGAGGAGTGTCAACACATATGACAGGGAAAAAGCATTGGTTCTAATATTTTAAAGCAATCAACGAAGGAGCATTGATTTACCTAGGTGATGATAGAAGTCATCAGATCAAAGGGTGTGGGAAACTTTTTGTCATTCTACCTAATGCTAATATCAAACAAATTCATAATATTATGTGCCTCGGGTAACAAAGAACTTGATTTATGTATCCATGATTACAGATCAATATCTGAAAGTCGAATTCTTTGAATCTAACTATTATATTAAAGATATGCTAGATGGCATGAAGATAATTACTACAGAAATCTGAATAGGAGGTCTATATAATTTAGATGTAAGACTTGCACCAATTCGAGCATTGACAGCAGCGAGCCTGACTACAGAAGAGCTATCGCATCAGAGATTTGGCCACATAAACTACAATGATTCGTTGTTACTACAAAAGAAAGAAATGGTAATATATCTTCCTATGCTTAAACAAATACATAATGATTGTGATGCTTGTACATTAGGAGAAATGCATAGAGAAGAATTCCCTATTCGAGTATAAAAGAAACAAAGGGATATACATGAATTAGTTCACACAGATCTTTGTGGACCCATGCAGACAAAATCATTAGGAGGTGCACTATATTTTCTATTGTTTATTGATGACTGTACAAATTTTTCGTGGGTGTATTTCTTAAGTAAGAAGAGCCATACATTCAAATACTTTAAGCAATTTAAAAATATGATTGAAGGACAAACAGGGAAATAGATAAAAATTCTATGTTTTGATCAAGGGGGAGAATACAGGAAAGATGAGCTTATCAGGTATTGTAAAGATCATGGAATTTTGCAGCAATTCACAGTACCCTATACTCCACAGTAGAATGGAGTAACAGAAAGAAAGAAAGAATAGAACATAAGTTGAATATGCTAGTATCATGTTGAAAGGTAAGAATGTTTTGAATGGTTTTTGGGCTGAAGCAGTGAATACTGCAGTTTATTTGAAAAATAGGAGTTCCACAAAGAGTCTTGAGTCTAACACTCCTTATGAAGCATTATATGGATTTAGGCCTGTAGTAAAACACTTAAGAATATTTGGATCTAAAGCATTTACCCACATTCCAAAGGAAGATAGAAGAAAATTAGGTTCAAGAGCCATTAGATGTACCTTTATAGGGTATTGTTCACAGTATAAAGCTTATAGATTATTTAATCCCTCTACAGACAAGATTTTTGTTAGTAGAGATGTCAAATTCCATGAGCAGGATCATGAAGAATCTGATGAACACAATGAGGAATGGGACATTCTATACTTGCTAGAAGAAGAAGCAGAGAACAATCAGGGTCAGCAGCAGATGAAGGCAGAGGATGAATAGTAACAGTAACAACAGCAACAACAACAACAACGACGATAATAGCAGGACGAAAAATAAAATGATGATCAAATAAGGTTTGAAGCCACCTCACCACTCAAGAGATCAGGTAGGAAAGCTCAAATTCCTGCAAGATATAGGGAAAATGTTTTTATAACTATTATGATGAATGTGGTTGAACCTTCTAATTATAAAGAAGCAAGTGAATGTAGTGAAAGAAAAACAACCATGGAACATGGATATGATTCAATAATCAGAAATAACACTTGGGAATTGCTTGAACTTCCTAGAGGAAAACAAACCATAGGTTGTAAATGGTTATATAAACCGAAGATTAATGTAGATGGAACCATAGAAAATTAAAAGCTACATTGGTAACAAAGGCGTACTCACAAAAAGAAGGAATAGACTATGAAGAAACGTTCGCCGCTATAGCTAAAGTGAACACTATCATAATGTTAATCGCTTTAACTACTAAGAAACATTGGATGATGCATCAACTAGATGTAAGGTCTGGAATTTTGAAAGGAGAACTAAAAAAAGAGGTTTATCTAGAGCAACCGGAAGGGTTTGTCTAGAAAGGAAAAGAACATTTAGTTTGTAGATTGAAGAAAGCACTTTATGGACTAAAACAAGCACTAAGGTCTTGGTATGAAAATATTGATTCATTTTTTCTGCAAGCTGGCTATAATAGAAGTATAAATGACCCTAATATTTACATCATGAAATATAAACAAGGGCGCGTAGTGTTGATTTCGTTGTATGTAGATGATTTGATCATTATAGGTGATGCTACATATCTAATCGATAAAATCAAGCAACAGATGTCACAGGTGTTTGAAATGAAACACCTCGGTGAACTCATATACTCTTTAGGTCTTGAGATCTAGAGACATTCAGGTCAAACATTTTTGTCCCAAGCAAAGTATGTCAAAGGCCTATTGGGAAATTTTAGGATGGACTAGAGTAAGCTTGTAGTGGTACCATTGCAGCAGAACATCAAATTGCAATGTGAGGATGGCTCAAAAGCAGTGGATGCAACACTTTACAGATAGCGGGTTGGGAGTCTAATCTACCTAACCACCACCAAACCTGATTTGGCTTATGTAGTCAATGTGCTAAGTCAATTTATGTCTAAGCCACTTCAAAACCATTGCAATGCAGCGAAAAGTGTTTTGAGGTATCTACAAGGTACTGTAGATTACTGTATTATTTACATTGACTCCTCTGATGTTAGATTGGCATGATTAGTAGATTTAGATTGGGTTGGAAATGTTGATGATCACAGATCTATAACAGGTTATGCATTCAGCATTGGATCCAGGGTGATCACATGGAGTAGCAAGAAGCAGAACACAGTCTCCTTGTCCTCAGCAGAAGCAGAGTATCAAGCCATGTGTGCAGCAACGTGTGAAACAGTTTGGCTACGGAGACTTCTCCAGGATGTTGGGGAAGAACAGATAGACGCAACAACAATCAGATGCGACAATCAGAGTTCAATCAAACTCGCCAATAATATGGTGTTTCACAAAAACACTAAACATATTGACACAAAATTCCACTTTCTGAGGGAGAAAGTGCAATCCAAAGAAATCCATTTGGAATATTTTAATACATGTCATAATGTTGCAGACATTTTCACTAAGCCTCATGGAAAAGTTAAGTTTCAAATGTTTATGGAGATGTTAGGCATATTTGTGAACCCATTCTCCATTAAGGGGGAGTGTTGAAGATAATGGAGAATATCCTTGAATAGGTAGAGTTGGTTCACGTAACCTCAAGATAGGAATTAGTTTCTACTTCTTAGGATGTTGTTCTAACTTCCATAAAACCATGTTTTCTATTTAATGTGTAATGTGCATGAACAATGTGGAGCATTCTGCAGAGCCAGACTCTCCTCGTTCAGACTCTCTTTCGTAGAGTTGACTAGTGGGTTTTATTTCATTTAATACAAGCATTGTCATTTTTATCAGGATTAACGCTCTTCGTAATGATATTCTTTCAACACGAAAATATTGTCTCGTATGAGGAGCTCATTAGTCGGTTGCATCAATTTCTTGGCAATAGGTATGTACAAAAAGTGAAACTTCCCTACCCAACATATTTGTTTTGATTACTTGCCGAGAATTTTATTGTAAAAGGCTTTCTTCCTAAAATTTTGGGGGAGTAAGTTAATCTGGAGCAAGTTTGGAGTTGGAACTTGAATCGCATCTCAATAAATTATACTTTAGAAGTTTAATCAAATTCAATTTAAAAAATTTAGAAATCTATTTACAAAAAATTGAAATCTATTTCTAATATTTGAAATGTTTAGTAGTTTGAGATAATTAGATTTTTAATTGTCATACCAGTTGCATCAATATTCTAGAGCAGGTAAACATGAGAATTTTGTCTAGTTAGTAACATGGGGAGATTCTCTTAACATTATTTATTCATGCACTCTTCATTGATTTCCCATGTTGGTGTTTGGAATCATTGGCTGTAAGCGTGGTGTAGATCACCACATCAGTGGATGAATTACTGGCGACAAGTGCGATGTTGATCACTATATGAATTGATGCATGTAGGTGTTCGTGGAAAGAAAGACGAATGCCATGGCGTGCATACATGGAATTGAGAACTATTGGAACACCCATTTGAGCAAGAACATGCTTTTAGTGAACGAATCTCAGCCGAATTCCGGTACGAAAAATCTAAATTGAAGGTCAAAATCTCCCTCTCCCCTACAAAATCATGTGTTTAGAAGCACCCCGTGAAAGCAACGATGGTGAGACACCATGGAATGGTAAGACTAAACCGTCAAACAAGATATGGGCGTATTGATTGTAGTTAAGGTCAAGGGTTCAAATTGTTTCATCTTAAAGAAACTGTAGGTTTCCTCAAGTCATGGTCCGGCATGCTTGTGAAAGATTCTATCATGCACAATGATATGGAGCCCACTACCTTTCTCAATGGTAGATGTTAATCTCCTTGAAAATGCAGAAACTGGAAACTCTACCTGTTCTATTGGATTTGAACCATCTATCCTCCCCGGACAATAATCTACTCTCCTCTCCATAAGACTTTCTAAAAGACCTACTGGAACACTCATTTGAGCAAGAAACGGCTTTTAGTAAGTGAATCTCGATCCAATTGTAGTGTGAAAAATCTCAAGAGAAGGTCAAAATATATTTCCACCCTATAAAATCATGTTTTTGTAACCCGCAGTGGAAACAACAATGGTGAGAGACTATGGAATATTAAGACCAAACTGCTTCAGCTTTTACAGGCATACTAATTGTAGTTCAGGTCAACGGTTCAAATTGTGTAACTGTAAAGAAACGTCCAATGTCATGTCATGGTCCAAACTACTTTCGAAAGATTCTATCATGGATGATGATACGGAGTCCACTGCCTTTTCTGTGGCCGATGTTAAAAACTTTAAAAGTGCAGAATTTAGAAACTCTACCTCTTTTATGCCTAGTTTAGTGGAGGAGGGATCTGCACATTCCCGTTATTTTGCAAGACATTACACTTGCAGCTATTTTATCCATAGTTCATTTGATCTGAACCACCTATATCTCCTGGCTATGATTTGTTCTACTCACCACTAGGTTGTTTAACGGATTTTGGATTTTGGGTTAGTGGAGTTGTACAGGGGAGCAACTACATTGATCACAGAAATAAATGGTTTTGAAGAAATATGTTTTGGTCAAATTAATGTACACGCTACAGTTATACAATCACTGATAATCAAATGGCAGGGGAATTCCCTGAACTTGCTAGTTTACAACAATCAAGAACACAGTCGCTGAGTTTCCTACTTATAGAATCTGAAGATAAATGGGATGAAAGGGATTGCTAGGAAAGAGCTACAGGCACACTTAATTTGGGTATTGATCCCATTTGAAACAAAATTGTGATAATTCAGATGAAATATAGTGAAACAAGTTCAACTTTGTTGTTTAATTTGTACAAATTATAGATATGACTGAGGGGATTTCAATTATAAGCTTTTCGTTTCAACGATGTAGAAATTATAGTGGATGTGTTTGCTTCATAGTTATTGTGAACCTGGTTCGTTCACTGTGGAATTTCTTCATAGTTGTTGAATTTGTTTGAATAATTAAGGGAAGTTCTTGGTTGCATTAAATTTAAATCAAATAAGATGTTGGTATTTTTGTTTAGACATATAGTGGTTCTTAAATATTTATTAGGAAATATAAGAGCAATTTCTAGCCAGAAATTGCTTCTATACAAATAGGAATACAAAATTTGGAATATTATCTTGAAAAGCTAAGTTATTTTTAAACTTCAAACAAATAAATTATTTTCAATGTATTTCTCTTCTATATCCTAACCATATATATATATATATAATTTTACAATTCATATATAAATAATATTAATACAAATATATATAAATAAAAGAAATAAAAACAACATATAAATTTTGTAATTAAATTTATATATAATTTCCACCAATGGTCTTCATGATGGCAATCTTTTGTACAATTTTTATAAGTTAGCTTCTCTCCCTCTTTCTTGACAGTAGCATTGTTCTTACATTAACATTTATCTTTTCCCTCTCCTTTGTCTCCTGATATAAAATGTTTACTGATATTAAAGGTTTATTGTTGGACTCTTGAGAAACATCATTGCCTATTAATTCTAAATGAGTATCCTGAACACATACTTCATCTAGAATAGTGGGATTAAAAATAAGTATAGTATGTCTCAAATAACTATAAAATTCACCTATATATTTAAGGAGAGTATCTTGTGAGTTCAAATCAACACCCAAGATTAATGCTCTTTTTCTAAATTCTTGTGTGTAACTTTGGACACTCTTACCTTTATCTTGTCTAAAACTTTTCCAATCCATTATTTCTTTTTGCACTTAAGCTAATGGATAAAATTTCCTTCTTAATGTAGCTATGAAATCATTCCAAGAAAATATAATTTTACCACTTTTATTCAAATCTTCTTGAGCTTTTTCCTCCCATGAGATTAGGGATACACCTTCCAAGAGAAGAGGAGCAAGTTTTATCTTTGTGAGATCATCATCAATATTTTGAATCCTGCAATAAACTTCAATTTGATGAACACAATTATCCTATTTTTCAGCATTTACTTCTCCAGTATACATTGGCAATTGAAACTTGACATCAATCGCCAACGATGGAGAGTTGGAATGTCCTCTTAGAGATGTAGGAGGGGTAGATCTCTGTGAAGAAGGAGGTGAGGATGG
>APFE031306268.1:6257-17107 GCA_000404065.3 Pinus taeda
TCAAACTACAAGGCAGTTGCATTGCTACCTATTGCAATAACCAGACTATCCCACGAATATGGTAGAGAACACAACAAACTGATGCACTTATCTTCATATGAAATTTTAATATCAACAGATAATCACTGACTTAACATAGTATTAAATGCATTCAGATGTTCTATCACTGAGTCTCCATCTTTCATCCTTAGGTTATACAGCTTTTCTCGTAGGAACACTTTATTCACCAGATATTTAGATTGGTACAAAGTCCCTAACTTGTCCCACAAAGACAGCTTCCCTTGATACATTCAACAATACTGAATTTGAGACACACAATCGTATTGTGCTCTTAGCCTTCTGATACAACTTCTTCCATTCTTCATCGGACACTCCTGTTGGTTTAGTACCCGGATCTACCGCGATCCACTGATCTTTATCCACCAATAGATCCTCCATCTTGAGTTTCCACAACTCAAAACTATAACCATTAAATTTCTTTATCTCTATATTTCCACTGCTGGTCATTTTCTTTCACCACTAGAATCGATCTCGCGAATCTCCCACAAAACAAGGTCTACCACAGGCCCTACCAAAACCCCTCAGCAAAAAATGTTTCCCCTTGAAGCCAAAACACCTGTGATACCAAATGTAGGTTTTAATCCCATACAAAAATTACCTACATACGAATTCTAACAATAGAAAATAAACAATGCGAGAGCATAACACATAAAAAACACATACATAGAGATTTTCCCCTGGATCCCAAAACCGGGACTACCAGATTGATTTTTCATTATGTTCCTTTCAATGTTACAATACATATTTATACATGCCAAAGCATCCAATACCATGGACCGAAAACCATCGCATCCAAAACCATATGCGAAAACCATGCACAAACCATAGGTAGGTCCGCCTAACCTAATATAGGGTCCAAAATTTTTTTCCCTACCTCAGACCCCATAGGGAGGGGCTAACCATCCCCTTCAAACCCTCTGTGACCCCCCCACTGCGCAGTCGACGCAACGAAGAGGGGGCTCCACCCCCCCTCTAACCCCCCAGTTAACTAGGTGGGCTAGTCGTGGAAAGAATATAACACAACCCAACAAGTAATGCAGTCTACAATGTAAATCCCATGAGGTAATTAAGGTAGTGATCAAATCCAAAATGTTGGGATCTATGAGATAAAGTATGATAGTTTTCTTAATATTTTAGATATTACATCTTTTTTTTTTTGTCCATATATATATTTGGAGCATGAGATTCCATTATACAAGATTATATAGGAAAGAGAAAACCTTATCACCTCCATAATGCAACATTCCATAATTTCATACTCAGAGTTTCCTTATCATAAGTTGAGCATTAGGTGTCTTGAAGGTATGGGAAAAGAGGAGTAAGAGTTTGTTTTTCTAAATTTCTAATAAAGCCAAAATACATGAGACTCCAAATATTATGTTGAAGGGTAATAATCCATAACTTGATAAGGTTCCCTGGATTACTATCTAATACAAAATGAACCATGGTACCAAATCAAGTTGAAATTGTAAAAATATTATCTGACCAAATAACCCTGCACATGTTAAGGAAATGCATTTCCACATGCTTCAATGGGATGTTTCCTTTCAATGATAAATTGTGGAACAAACCTTTATAGCCTACGTAATTGATAGGCACACATTGTGAAAAAAATGGTGTCCTATGCCACAAGAAGACATGTGTACACTAAAGTGATCGTGTATACTTAATATGGTCAAATCCCACGACAATATTTGTTATTTATTTTGCATGGATTTGTCCCAAATATCATCAAAATATCCATATTATTTTTAGTGTTCAATTACAGGGTTAAGAAAAATTCTAGAGGTATTCCCACATATGGGTGATTATGCTACTATTACCATTCTTTCTATGAATACATACTAGAATTAACAAGACACCCAAGAGATTTCCATATAGTTTCTCAAACAAAGTATAATAAGAAACCCAACACCCAAAAATTCTTTTACCAAACAATTATCTCATATGAGTTTTTCTTATCTACTTTCACATACATATTGAACTCTGATTTATCACAATAATAACCCATTTATTTATCAATCCCACAAGATTTTCCATAATAGAATTACAATTCAATAGTGGAGTTTTAATCATCATAAAAAAGGAATGTCGAGGAGAAGCAAAGAGACATAAGTTTTATAAAATGAGCTCTAATGGAACTGCCTGTGGGTGAACCATCAACATGTTCCCACATTTCTCTTCATAAACAACATGTAGGTGGAGTACAAGATTTGTTGACTTTACATTCACAAAAACGTTTTACAACATGGAGAATCAACGAAACATAACTATTGATAATAGTTGTAAGTTGTTGCATAGTCAATATCTGAATTTATTTCCTTTCTAGAGGTTATTTCCTATTTTGTTAATAAAACAATAATGAGTTGAAGGGAAAGCAACCAAACTCACTCTCAATTAATGCAACATTTGAATTACGATTTGTGCCATAATATGGAAATTATAAATCCTGGAATTCTTTAAGAAAAATATTTTGATTAAATGTTTCCTTGGAGTTGAAGAACTCCTTCCAATAACATTTCCCTAAGAAACATTACCTCATACAAATTACTTTGTCCTCTGCACCATGTAAGTCAATAGTCTCACAATTGTCTTATTCGACTTATTGAATATGTACAAGAGACTTAATACACATTCATATTCATGTGCACCACAATATTTAGATGTATAATCCTGTAGAAAATACAATAGTGTATGGTATTCTACCAGTGAGGATTAGCTTCCAGAATTGCATACAAAATGGATTGTTTATACTTCATATGTTGTTCATAATGGTCACATATTTCTCATGGGGATTCCAATGCAATAATGTAATCAATTGTCTACACTATGCAATCTAGGCACACTAAATATTTTGATTTTCACATAACTAAGGACATGGTAATTTCAACCATTCCTTCAAGTATTGTAATGCATCCCCGTGACAAACATATAGCTAGACCTAATGATTATGAACACCATACCTATAGCAACATAAACACAATATGTATAACTTACATAATTCATAGTTATGTACGAAGCTCCAAAGTATGATTTGTAAAAAAAATTCTACCACATAGGAATACATTGATGCAATTTTCCTAAGTGCCAAAGCAACACTTAATGCTGAAATTGAATGGAATCAATAGTCCACACACATAAGGTTTATATTTTAATTATTAGACTTATGTTGTGTTCTTTCATTGTGCAAGAATATATGCATATGCGTGTGTAACAATCAATCATTTTGAGCTATTCAAATTACAACTTCTCAAATTGGAAATAAACAAGTTAATATGATGATCCACCTACAAGGATGGATTCAGTTTTGAGACCAATTTCTTCAGAAATAATCACATTGCATGCATCAGTTCACATTGGATCATGTACACATTAAAAAGTGTATAACTACCAACCATCTCTTACCTATACAACCAACCACATTATACCTTCTATCTTGGACATTATTCATATTGTGCATTACATGTTCAAAACATATCTTTATCTTAGAAACATGAGGTCATACCCGAGTCAAAGCAGTTTCATGCAACTAAAGTAGGAAAAATCATATGTTTAGAGTCATATTGTTAATCTAAAATGAGGCACTTGTTAGAATCCTTCCATTTTCCATTATTTATCATCATGTAAAGTGAGAAATTGTTTCATCTGCAATAAAGCAAAACATTAGTACTCCTTATATCCATGAAAAAAGGTTTCGTATTCACCAATTCATTCAAAAATGCAACATGGAAATTCTTTAAATATCAACCACATTAAACTATCCACATGGAGTGTTCTACATCACATCTTCAAGACAAAAAATAACTTTGTAACATGTCACATAAATCCTTTATACTTTCAACAACAACCTGGAAACTAATAATTAAATGCCAACTTAGCCACATAAGGAAAAACATTCTTAAAAATTCAATGAACAATATGTTAGACTCTTAAACAGATCCAAAAATTCAAGGTGCATGTTAGATGGAATAAATACTTATCTTAGAGTATGGGATGGGAAAATGAGTCAGTGGCTATGAATCTTGACCGAACCTTAGATTGGGATGCACTATGGCATTTCTTGCATCCCAATCACCCTCGAGCTAGATTACAAAGCCTTGAGGGGAAATTTCTCAAGGGATTAACCAAGATAGATAGAACTTCCATTAAGATTGAACCAAGAATTCCATGGTCTTCTATCGCTAGTATAGCAAGGCACTTGTTCATTGCTTCCTCTGAGAGATCATGCTCAACTTCTTCTCCTATGTTGTATCTTCAACTACCTCTAGATAGTGGATCAAATTCCTACCTCCTGAAAAAAGCTAAGCTCCCTTTGGGATTGAGCATATTTCCTTGTAATCCTTACCTAAGAATGCTTTGCACTGATACTTCTACTACTCTACAACTCGTATTTTTCTTAGCAAAAGATCCCCAATTTCTCTAGAAGCTCAATGCCTCTTTTTTGCATTGTTATTATCCCGCATGAGTCCTATCTATAGTGCTCTCATCTCCTCCTATTTAGGACACAATATCTCCTAATATTTCAAATTTGACTTCCTTCCCTTTTCTATATGCCTGCCCTTCTCCTTTCTTAGTGCTTTGTCTTGTACACATTATGTTCCCCTCTTTCCTATTGTGGTCCTGGTCATATTTCCTACCTAGGTGGGATTTATCCAATCCGTGAAAATGTGCCAGCTACACCCTTATCTATTTTATTTTTCTCTATCTTATCATAACTAACCATCACTTTACATGCATCCATTCACGAGTTGGTTCCTTTTTTGTGGCTATATTTCTATTGATTTGGGTGTCTGATTTGGGTGTCTTGCATTTAGTTACCAGGAGGCATGCTCTTTTCCTCATCATCAACTGATACTTTTTCAACTTGTTCCTTGTGCACACTTATCGGCCACCATGGATATCGTAAAAAAAAAACCACATCCCAAATGTTGTCCTTTGAGATAGCTTCTAGGTCAATTAGTTATGCCAAAGCATCTATAATATTTTGTTGTTTTAAATGATTGGATGACCAATGAACAATTTTATAAAAAGGTGCTTCAAACTTAGATAGATTTCCAAGTAAAATAAAAGGTTGTTCTTTACCTAGACATAGTTAATTTGATTTTAATTGTGTGGAAAGATAGAGAATGGAGAAGTATAATTGATTTAATATTCAAACTGAATGTTTAACCAGTCATAAGAAGAAATTAAGAAAACAATGTTTACTTAATGAAAAAAATATAATTAAGTTGTTATAGTGATCTGATGTAATTTATTTATAAAAAGGAACTTACAATAACAAACAGTTCTGTAAATTATTCTCTTATTTAGATAACAAATTCACAGAGGATCCAAAATGATACTGAAACATAGTTAAATTTTGAATCGAATAATTGCAAAAGACTTAATTTATATGAAGAAAACATAATGAATAAACAAGATGAAACACAACTCAATGAGAAACAAACCATATAAGGTAAATCCAAAATCTTTTATTATTAAAAAAAATTCTCTAGCTTAGTATAAATCTTCTTGATAGCTTGTTCAAGGGTTCAACCCATAATAACCCAAATGAGGAGTTGTTTATACAATATTTACAAAATATCTACAATCTGTTTGGAATGGTAAACCAAAATAGTACAAAACTACAAAAATAGATAATAATAAGAACTGAGAAACTGTTGAAGAGGTGGCTCTATCCTTTAGGAATCTGTTGATGATCTGGCCTGAAAATACTGATGAGCTGTCATGCTATTAGAAACAGAAATTACTAAATTGTTTCACAAAATTGATCCCATATTTCATCACTTGGGATTTTCACATTCACCATCTTTCTAAATGTTTCATCCACCTCTATGTACCTTTCGAAATTGGGCTTGGTGAGAAATAAATGTTTAATTTCATGCATGATGGTTAAATCAAACTCCAAGGCTTCTAGAAAAGCCTTCCCTGTTGTATGTCCTTTGACTCCAACAAATTTGGTTATGTCCACTGCAAAAGTATATCACTCCTTGCAATAACATTCTAATTTAATCAATTTATCATTCAAACTTACCAATCCTGGCAGTACTTTCTGATTTAAGACATTAAAATTTGAATGAAATATTTTGATAGAAATATCTAGAGTTTGACATTTAGTTTCTAATTGATTGTTCAGATTCCTCTTTTGTAATACCTTCTTAATTTCTAAGATGGTAGTTGTTATGTCAGAAATATTTATTTCCTCTAGTTCTTCGCCACTTTTTGAATTTAATACTTTGATCATATATGTGGCTTCTGTTGGCTTGGTCTTCAAGGCTACTTTATGTTCTTCTATTACTGCTCTGCACCTCGTAATGAGTTCTTCCTGCTCAAAAATAATATGTATGGATGGCCATACATCTGTCATGGATTGGCTGATTTTTGTCGAGATATTTTCCTTGGCACGGGCCAAAGTATCTACCATTAGGGACTCACTCTCTAATTTCTAGATTTTAAGCTCCAATTTGTGGGTCTTTTGCATTTCCTGCCCATACAAAGGATCATTTTTTACTTTCTGCAACTTTAGATTTTGGAATATCTGCAGTGATTTCTCATTTTCCGATTTTTGAATGGCCAATTCCTATGATAATGTGGTTGGATCAGCTACTGTTGATGTAGACTCTATGTTTGTTGATGATGAACTAGGTTCTGTGCCTGCAACTGCTATTGGGACTGTTTTGATTGGAACCATGGCAAGCTATGCTGCTTCTTTCTCTTTTAATAACTCTTCAATCTGCTCCTCCATTTTCTTCAATTGTATATTCTACTCAATGATAAGCTTGAGCATATCCTGATTTTTCTGTTCATTCTCTTCTATATCCTTTGTTAGAGGATCCTCTGTTGAAGGTAACTTCGATTGTTTCTTCAATGCAACGATGTCTGCATATTTCTTTTTGAGGAGCAGCTCTAAAACTTTTACATCTTTGGGATCATATCCCACTTTAATTACAAAATCCTCCAGTGCTTTTATTCTATTATCTTTAGATAAGTAAGAAATATTCTCTAACTTAAGATGAGATTGAACATTAGATAAGGCATTACTAAGTTTAGAAAGAGACATAGTTGTAGTTTTCATAGTAGAAAAAAACATCTCACCAGTCTGTCTGTGGATATCCATATAGTCAATTGGATGAATTTCACCGGTACGCACGGTCTTTTTATAATCTGATGGTGATTTAGGAAATGGAATCCGGGCTTGTAAGAATGTCATTTTCATTATTCCTTTCTCACTATCAAAAGCAAAAAGAAGGCTATGCTGGGAAGTTGAAGGTTGCTTCCAAAATTGGTTGTACACATTGGACTTCAAAGTCTTATTCTTCTGCTTGATCTCAAGGAACCTTGAAAATATATTCTGATCATCTAAAGAGATGGCTCTTGTGGACTGTGTTAGTGTCAGTCTTTCCAGCCTTCCTCCAGTGATCAAATATTCTCTTACAAAGTGGTTTCAGAGTGTTAAGGTCTTTGTCATTTCAGTGAGTCTTCAAGCAAAATTTGGTCACTAGGCATTAGGTCTAGCGTTTGCTCTCACTCTTTTCAAAGTTGCCCAAATGCCAATCTATGTCACTTTTCAGCTGATTCTATCATCATTCATAGGGTTTTCATTATCATGTCAGTGTCTAATGAGTCATTTTACATCTTGTTCATGCTTCAGTTGTGCCTTGGCAAGTTCATTTCCCTCTCCTAGGGTTTTGAAGCCAATTTCTCTTGGATGGTTAAATCAATGGAAAAAATTGTTTCCTGATGTTCATACACCTTCCCCTATCCTTAATGTACCTTATTAAGCACTTCCCAACACTCATATCCCCCAAAATCCTCATTTTTCCACAAACCCTAGTTTCTAGCTACAACCTGGCAATTTTCTAGGTTGGGCCTGTGTTTTTCCCTTTTGGACCCCTTCCCCTCAATACAACTTTGAGATTACACTTTCCCCTGCTTCCTAACACCCCTCCCTACTCCCAAAAATTTCTCCAAAAATTTAGAAGCTCCCTATCCCCGTCATTTCGCTCCATTTCGACAAAATTCCTTGTTTCACACATCGGGACAAGTCACACTCAAATAATGTTCCAGAGAAATCAAAGATGAATTTTGGGAAACTGAGAGAGGGTTTTGTCCACAACATGCCAAAGAAGAAAAACCTCCTTCATTTTTTTCGCAGGTGCCATAGTTTTAAATAAATGTCAAAAATACCGGCGAGAACGAAGGTGCTCCAAGGACGGTTGGCCAAAACACAAAAACGAAGGAAAACGCCCGATCCACTCCAAATTTTGGCCAAAGCCTCTTTTACTGAGCATGATACTTGATTGGGGACTCCCAGCCCAAATTTCAAGAAATTTGGAGAAAATTTTGTCATTTGTGAATTTTTTTGTGCAATTTACAGGTTTTGGCTTCTCCCCCCGGTGAGACCCTTTGTCATCATAGCTCCGTTTTGCAAAAACTCAGCATTTCTAGATTTTTCTTGAAAAGTTACACTTGCTCATCCATTATTAAGAAATTTCATCAAGTTTTGGGCCTCCAAAAGGTCAAAATACATGAAAACATTGACTTTCTGCCCCTTTTTTGAGTTGCAGAAACCAGTCTTGGGAGAATTAAGTTTTGACAGGGCCAATGACCTCCAAATTCAAAAATTCCAGTTGGTTTGGAAAGTAGACTCATAGACCTTTCCAACAAGCCCACTTTGTCTCAATTCTGACATCGGGAAGGCCTCCAAACAGAGCTTCAAAGGTGTGCGACCCGTTGAGAAAAGATGTGCGACCCGTTGAGGAAATGTTGCCAGATTTGACTAGTTCAGCGCAGAAATTCCAGTTTTAACCTTTTTCGACTTTCTGAGGTTAATGATGATCTTAATGGATGTAATTGTGAAACTTTTTGGATACTTTTATTCTTGTTTAACTCTTCTAGAATAATTTCTCATGTAAAGGGTAAAAATTGAATGTATGAACTGATTTCCAAGTTTATAGAGGCAAGTTGTTTTGACTGTCTATTTTGTAGTGCTTAGTTTAGAAGTGGTTGAAACAGCTCCTAGAAGGATGAGCTTGACCCCTAGAGGCAAGGAAAGAGGTTAGCTTGCCTATATTATGTATTTTCCTAGTCATTTTCAGGGGTTGGAAGGTTGGACCCTTAAGGGAGAAGCTATCATTGTATTATTTTACTGTATCTCTACAATTTTTGGCTAAGGAAGACCAGGATTTTGCAGTCCTTTTTGGGATTCTTGTGGTTACATTTATTGATGGTGTGTTTCTCTATGTACCTGTAAGTGTGTTATGTGAATCATTTCCTTTCTTTTCCTTATGCATATTAAACAAACAAAGTGTTAAAGTAAGAATTCATGACTGTCATGCTCTACTTTTAAGTTTGTTTAATTTCAATGTTTTCTACTGTTTAGGGAGGATTCAAAGTTATTGTTTGCCCTCCTTAGCTCCTCACCTATCTTTCTCATCCATTCACCTTAGCTTAAGGCATCAATACGGCCTCCTACCTCGCCCCAAAGACTCCCCTGCAGAAACTGTGTCCCATCCCCGCAGCCAAATTTGCCCTCTCCTCAACTTGCCACCAAAAACCCAAAAACCCCAAAATCAAATTCCTTTATCAGTTTACTAGCCTAATATCAGTGTTACCTTATTAGTCATCTCATCCATTGAAGATTTTACGAGATAGACTGGAGAGATCCTTCTCCTGCCCCGTAGGGCTAGCTACGAGGCTGAATGGTTTGATGTAGCTTTGAGATTTGCCTTTCTCAGCCTGAGGTGAAATGTCAAACGCTAACATACTGGCAACCATACTAGGGAGAACAAACTTGTTTGTGGGTTGATGTGTTTGACTCATAAGTCTTAGACGGAGTCTGAAGTTACGCCAGGTAGCCTTCGAAAACGCTCTTGCTTTGCATCAGCGCAAGTAGATAAACGCTGCTTCAGTCAATCTCCGTGAGCTTGTGAACATAGCACTTCATTTGCATTTCACCCCAGTACATGTATCAAGTTCAGATCTGATTGTTGATGGTGGACACCGATCAGACACTTGACAGGCTGAAATCATTCACCTGGCGACTCTAAATCAGTTTAGAGATTAGATCCAAAGACTCCACTGGAGGATGATCCCGACCAGCAGAAACATGAAAGGACAATATGGACAGATCAGGTATTCAAGTTGGAATTGCATCCAAGAAATTTTGTTCTTTGTCATAAATTATTTCTTCTCTTTTCCCAAGAGTGTCAGGAAGGCTTTGCAAAGTATACTATGCTTGAGAAGAGATCCTCGGCCTGCAGTTGATTCTTTCCCTTTGCAAAGTGTGAAAACCAAAGATTTGCATGCCTTTGAGTTAGATCAAGAGCCTTTTCCCGAATTTTGTGATGATCATCTTCGAATTGATGAGCCCCAAGAGACCAAAACTAATTTTATATCTGCTGTACATACCTCTACACCTTGTAAAATTCCAGATCGGTATAAACCTCTTGTCTTACCTTCTTTTCTTCATGCTTTCCCCAAAAATTATGATCTATACTTGCCGAGGTTTGATGGTGAAAGTAAGAATGTCAACGCTGAGCAACATGTGCAGAATGTTGAGAATTTTTTAGATCTTTTTGAAGTTGATGAAGAAGATGTTAGCATAAGGCTTTTTGTTCTTTCTTTGCAAGCTAAAGTGAAGAGTTTGTTCAAAGCCCTGCCTGATGCGAGCATCTCATATTTCCAGCAGTTTGTCAAAGTTTTTCTCGACAGGTGGATGATCGGGCAGAACCTTTTCTTGATTGTAGAAGAGTATAACCATCTGAAAAGATTGCCAGGGGAGATAGTAC
>APFE031306270.1:0-21682 GCA_000404065.3 Pinus taeda
ATGGACTCACTCAAAATAAAATAAAACAAAAAACAAAAAATTAATAATTATATTTATAATTATGATTATATTTAATAATTAAATCATACTAGATCCATCTTAACTCTAGATCTACCAAGACTCTAGAGGAATCAAATCTCTTGAGATGCAAACATATTTTAGAGTGAAAATAAATTTGGTCCCTCTCGGTGGTTTGTAGATCCATCTCTTGAGATGCAAACATATTTTAGAGTAAAAATAATTTTGGTCCCTTTGGACACTTTGTAGATCCAAAGTTAAGATAGATAGATTAGTTTATATTTTGTAGGACAACTATTGTGTTAATGCTAATTGATGGACCATGGAACCTTGTAACCATATAGAATCAAATCTAAGTAATAATTATTATTAATGAATGAGAGTTCTAAACTCATAATATTACAAAAGAACTAATGGTGAATTTAGTAATATTCATTTCCTCCTTAAACATGATATTTTATTAATAGGACTTCCACCTACTCCTTAAATGTATGATAAACAAGAAAGTATGTAAAATGTCTATATGACATAAGGGTGGAGAAAAATGCACTTAGATATATGACACACACCACATATTAGAATCTTTAATGGGAGATAGGTTAATTTCTCCCAAACCTTCTATAATGCTTGGTCAGGTCATACCACTTTTGGAAATACAATTCTTACTCATGAGTGTTAAGATTTCTGCAAAGTTATAAAACTGCATTAAAAAAGTTATGATACAACTTATGAGATATTACAACTTATTGACATGTTGTAAACTCATGCTATC
This sequence comes from Pinus taeda, assembly GCA_000404065.3. Lineage (NCBI taxonomy): Eukaryota > Viridiplantae > Streptophyta > Pinopsida > Pinales > Pinaceae > Pinus > Pinus taeda. The sequence continues at coordinate 791 of APFE031306270.1, forward strand.
TAATGGAATCCACCATGGCCCCATTATTGATCTACCATCTTAACATATCCACATTACCATCACCATATCATCATACACACGGAATCCACATCATTATATGGATAATCCTAATTTTCCAACATTTCCTAAAATTCTTGTTTTCAAGAAACTATTTCTGCAAAGTTATAAAACTGCATTAAAAAAATTATGATACAACTTATGAGATATTACAACTTATTGACATGTTGTAACCTCATGCTATCTAATGGAATCCACCATGGCCCCATTATTGATCTACCATCTTAACATATCCACATTACCATCACCATATCATCATACACATGGAATCCACATCATTATATGGATAATCCTAATTTTCCAACATTTCCTAAAATTCTTGTTTTCAAGAAACTATTCCAACCAAAAAGGTGTCCATGAAATTTCACTTGTTCGATGAACCATATGGCTTGGGAACTACAACCTTGCTATAATAAAGTCTTTGGGATACCCATAATGTATATAGAGCCAACAAAATAATGAAACTAATAAATAATAAGCAATAACCATAGCTTGGGAACTACAACCTTGCTATAATACAGTCTTTGGGATACTCTTTGGGATACCCATGATGTATATAGAGCCAACAAAATAATGAAACTAATAAATAATAAGCAATAACCATGACGTATAGAGAGCAAGAAAATAATGAAAATAACCAGTAACCAATAGTAATTAATAAGCAATAACCATGAATTATAGAGAGCAAGAAAATAACGAAGCCAAACTAATATTCACTCGTGAAAGGCTATGGTCTAAGAGTAGAATCTAAGCCCTAGGTAACAATGGGAAATGATCATGGCCACACAATGAAGGACTCACATGTTATTCTCTGAAATTTTGTGACAGATATTGCTTTATTATCTAAGTACATGTAAACAAATGACCGAGATAAATACCTTAGTATTACATGATTATTAAGAAAACACTCATTAGACTTTTTTCTTAGATAAAATCAAGGTTAAAATTATGAGCTTCAATATTAGACACAACACAAATAATACTTTCTATGTTTAGATTTATTTTTTCTTTATAAACATTTATTTTTCTTTCAAATAAAGAATTTTAAGACCTATAAATTTTTTATTATGATTTTTAATTTTTATTTAAATAATAAAAAGAATTAGCAACTATATCTGATTTTTACACAAGATCAATTTCAACCACTGCTATCATAACCATTAGATCTTCCCCTTACAACCTAATTTTCATTTGTTGACATGTTTAACAAACAATTTTGCTTAGCATTGGTGGATCTTCATATTTTAACTTTTCAAGTCAAGTTTAAAAGTGGTGAAAAATAAAATTCATAAATGGAATCATTCAAAGCAATGTGGAAAATAAAAGTCCCTTAATTTGTTCTTACCTACCATGAAAATATTTGTTCAAAGGTAAGTGAAAAGTATTTTTTTTGCTACAATCCCATGGAAATTTTTATCATGAGATTGTAACTTTTAGTTATTTTAAATGTATTGTTGAATGCATAGATGGATTCAATGTTGTGAATGAAGGAGCCCTTGAATTGTGTAGATTATGGAGCTCTATTTACAATTCCAGGAAACCCCTAGAAAATAATGGAAAACATTAAATGGTTAGACTATGTTAAGAATAAAAGCCTATTAATTATTTTTACATGTTATGAAAAAGATCATATAAATGAGGTGGAAAACAAATATACCATTACTTCATCTTTAGGTGTGACTCATTAAGAAAGAGGTAAAATATAAAAGTCTGTTCATTTGTTGAAAATATTTATTTCAAAGTAGGTAGAAATTATTTTTTTGGTTGGAATCTATAAATTTTATTGTGAGATTGATTTAAAATTTATTTTTGAATGCATAAATGACTTCTACATAATGAGACACTTGAATTTTGTAGATTATAGAGCTCAAACTTACAATTCTAAGAAATCCGTGCCTAATTTCAAAGAACATTTACCCCAAAATATGCTAGGGAAGAAATAAAAAGTGTCTAATGGTTATACTAAAGAATAAAAACCCATTAATTTTTTTAAATAAGGTAGAAAGTAAAATTCTCATTACTTCATTTTTAGGTGGGATGACACCACTCATTCAAAAAAGAGAATTGAAAAATAAAAGTTAACTTTTTTTTTTTACTACTTTAAAAGATTTATTAAAAAGTATGTGAAAAATATTTTTTTGGGTTGAATTCAACCATAAATTTTATTGTCAGATTGCAAATTTTATTTATTTAAAATGTTTTTTTGAATGCATAAATAGATTCAATGTTGTGAAATTTTTTTGTAACACTTGAATTGTATAGGATTATGAAGCTTAAAACTTATCCTTTCAAAAATCTGCCTAAAATTTTTATTAAAGAGCATATTAAAAAAAATTAAGAAAAGTCAAATAGTTAAACTATGCTAAAAATAAAAATACATTATTTATTTTTATATGTAATAAAATATTCCATATAAAGTAAAATATATATATTTTTAATTTAATTTTACTGCAAAAATATATAAAAATTATGAAATAAAATTTCAATTTCATAACAATTTTAGAAAAAAAATAAACAAAACAATTTCATTATCTCATGAATTTGGTTTTACTTTTAATCATTCTTTTTCTTAAAAAACCAAAAGCATTTCTAAATAAATAAAAAAAATAGGGTATCAAGGAATTTAGACTTCTGTGATCCATAACATTGTTTAGAGAATTTTCTGCGAAATCATATAAACAATCTTTTGTCGTTTCGAACCAACAAGTGTGGTTCATCATGAGGACAAGTTGAAGAACCAATCCAGCTTCGCTTGTTAAATAGAATGAGGAGAGACTCCAAAGGCTATATTGCCAAGGGCTAATTTTGACCTAATCACCCAAGTCAAACCACCAACATTCTTAAAAATAGGGTATCAAGTAAAATCACATTAACTCACGATTACCTATAGCCAAGTATGGGATAGATCTCACAGAAACATATAAATGTAATTGTAATTGTAGATGTAAATGTAAATGTAAATGTGATCTCACATAAACATCTAAACCAGTATGGGATAGATCTCACAGAAACATATAAATGTAATTGTAATTTTAGATGTAAATGTAAATGTAAATGTGATCTCACATAAACATCTAAACTTAAACATAAATGTAAATGTAAACATAAACATTTTTAATCTTCAAGAACACCCTAATTGGGCTAATTGCCCCATTTAGAAATCAATCTTATTATTATTATTATTATTATTATTATTATTATTATTATTATTTTATAGTGTGGTTCACGAACACCCTGGTTGGGCTAATTAGTCACTGAGCCTACTGGCAAGACCTAACCCCTTGTTTAAAGTATTGATTAAAGAGTACTCTAAAATGCTTTTTTTAGTGTCCTTCTTACAAGAATGGCAGGGTCAAAGAGGAATGTCTCCCCAGGGAAGCAAAGGAAGATGAATATGACTATCAGCAAGTCTATGACTATCCTTGTTGAGATTTGCTGGTTGTGAACCTAGCTGACGAAACTAGACAATCCTTGTTGAGATTTGTTGGTTATGAACCTAGCTGACGAAACTAGACAGTTCCACTCGTTGCAAACATTGCGAGAACTCAAAGGCAATCGAGTGGCCACGAGACCAGTAATCTAGTAGCCATAAGGCTAGTATTTCTTCCCTGATTTCCTCAGGTGATTTATACCAGCCTGCTAAGCACTTCTCTTGTAGCTTGGCCATGTCCTTAGTAATCTGGTGGTACCTTTTAAAACACATGATTATGGTTTCTAAGGGTGAGGTCACGTTTCTTGTTGATCTGCTTAGAAGGATATACACTGCAAAAAAGAACTTGAACAATACCAGAGGAAATCAGGGAAGAAATACTTGCCTCGCTGCCAATCGCTTGCCTCTTGCAGTGTTTGCGACGAGTGAAACAGTCTAGTCTCATCAGTGAGGTCATGTTTCTTGTTGATCTGCTTAGAAGGATATACAGTGCAAAAAAGAACTTGAACAATATTATTTTTTTTCCCAATATATCCTTCCAGACAGAGAACTAGAAACGTGACAAGAGGCTTCAAAAACAGTCATTTGTTTTAAAGGGTACCACCAGCTTAAAAACGACCTGGTAACCTAGACCAATGGCTAAGCTGGAAGAGAAGTGCTTGGCAGGCTGGTATAAAATATTACCAGAGGAAATCAGGGAAGAAATACTTGCCTTGCTGCCAATCGCTTGCCTCTGAACATCTAGCAGTGTTTGCGACGAGTGAAACAGTCTAATCTCGTCAGCCACGTTCATAATGAGCAAATTTCAAATATCACTATGTAGACTTCAACAACGCTCACGAGAAGATGAATATGACTATCAAACTTATATAGAGGAGCCATGAAAATCTCCTTTTCTGGTTAGTCATAGATCATCATCTCTAATTTATGGATTCTTGGCATATTAATTTTGATTACATATTAAAAAATTCACATTATCCAATTTCTTATTAATACTAACCTAATACACCTTCTTAATTTAAAAAACTACTACTCCCTATATACCATTTTTTATTATTATTTTTCACAAGGCTTTATATTTTGTCATTAATTTTGAACTCTGGGATATAAATTTTTTTACTCTTATATTTTCCCAATATATTAGGCCATTTTTTCCTATATATCAACAAAATATATCAAAGAGCAGGACCAACCTCAAGGTGGTAAGGTTTTTCTACCTTATATCCAAGGAGTCACAGATAAAATGGCAAAAATCCTAAGAAAGAATAACATCAGAACTCAATTCTCAGCTCCCGGTACCATCAAACAAAGTTTAAAATCTGTTAAGGATGATATTGACAAGCAACAGCTTAAAGGAGTCTATAAAATAGACTGTTCGTGTGGAAAAAGCTACATAGGTGAAAGTGGTCGCTCCCTCCAGACAAGACTGAAAGAACATGGCGCTCACATCAGAAATGGAAGATCTCATACCTCAGCCTTGGCAGAGCACTCCTCAAAGACTAAACACCACATCTGCTTAGAAAACGCTTCAATTATCGCAAGAGAAGAGCAGCAGCAGAGACGGAAAATCAGAGAATCCCTCGAAATCTTGAAGCATCCTTGCAACCTAAACAGAGACAGCGGTTTGGAGATTAGCGGAAGTTGGCTTCCCCTGATCAGTGAGATCAAGAAGCGTCAACCCAACCCCAGGTAAGTTGTTAACGGGTCAGTTTTCCCTCCCTTTCCCTTTTCATTCTCAAGTTTTAATTCATATTAGTCATTAAGGTAGGTTTTAGATTTTAAATTAGAATTTATAACATAATTTAGGTTTTATTTATATTTACTAGGTTATATAGATTTTGGTTTAGATTTTAGAATATAGTCTGGGTGTGTGGATCTTATTTATTAAGTTTTTAATTTTTAGATTTTAATATTAATTTATTCCTTTAGTTATATAGTATAAAAATCTTATAGATTAGTTGTAATTATATATTAAATTCTATAGTCATTAAGTTATTTAAGCAATATTTTAATGTTTTATAGATTTTAAGATTTTTATCATATTATATATTAATTCTATTTTATTTATTAGGTCCAATAGGTATTAATTTATTAGTTCTATTTTTAATTCTATATTATATATTAAGTCTTATAGGTATTAAGATTAATATATATTATATATTAATTTATTATATATATATATATATGAATATTAATACGATTAGATATATAAGACTTAATATATGTATTATTTTTAATACTATTATTAATATTATTAATATTATCCCTGGATGCGGGTGTTAGACGGCGTTAAAAGGGTGGCGGTGCACTGGGCAAGTGGCAGCCCAAACCGGCCACGAGTACCATGCATTTAAGATGCCGGCAGGTGAGAGCTTCGGGATCATTCCACCATCGCGTGAAGGTGTTTAAGGCATCTCCTCCTCGCATCAGACCAAATCCTCTGCAACATTGGGTATTCATTGTGGAAGCTGGCTCGCACATGGCTCGTCGTTGGCATCGTCATTATAAACCTGGTCTTCGAGGCAAGGTATTGATATGCATTTGGCTTTTCTGGTTTTACTGTGTGCCTGTAATGTGGCAGGTCTCCATTGCCGGCAGCTCAGAGGTTAACCCCCTGTCCACTGTTAATCCCTCTCTGCTCTCCGTGCTTCATTACCTGAGCCGAGAGGCTGCAACATTGCCGGAGCTCGTCGACTCTGCTAGCTCCCCAAGAAAATCCTGGCCTGCGTGCTGGGTGCTGCCTCTTCTGTTTCTCATCCCCTTCCAACCGCTTCTCAAGCCCCCGTTTGACATTCTCCGTGTTAAGTGGACCTCCTCAGCTCCCGGGCACTCCTGTTCTTTTGGGCCTCCATCCGTTCATCTCCCCTCCCTCCCCTCATTGCGATGTCGCCGGAACGTTTACGCGCCAGTTGCAGACGCGCTGGGTCGAGAGGTGGGAGAAGCCGAACCTCTGTCCCTCGCTCCACAGACTCCCTATCCGATGACGCCAACAGCGCCTGTCGTCGCAGAGGAAGACGCCCTGGGTCTGCCCAGTCCAGGCCCTGTCAGCACAGTTTTCACCCCTCTTCCCGCTTTAGCTTCCCTGTTCTCCTGGACTCAGATACTTTTTATGTATCCTTCAAGATTGAGAAGTGCGAACATGAAGCTCACGGTCCTTCTGTAGAAAACCAGCCTCCCTCTCCGCCAGCTCCGCCTCCGGACCAGCCTCCCCTGCTGCCAGCACTTCAACCTCCCGCTCCTGAACCAGAGACGCACAAAGCAGCAAAATCTTCAGTGGATGCAGGGGCAGGCCGAAGTGCACCAGCGAAGGATGATGCGCCCAACACCGACTCAAGCGAGCCAGACCCATACTCCTGCCGGGTGGTGGAAGAAATTCCTTCAACCTCTGTGGACGACTGATCATCATCACTGGGTTTCTAGTCTTCAAGGTTGGCTCTGTCTTTTGGGGTTCAATGGCTTCTTCCTCTCTCTTCTGATATGTAAAGCTGATGCACCAGAAATGGATGCACAGCCTCTGGTTTCTTTCTATGCTTCTACCTACTATGTCAATGGTGGTTTCTAAGTCTCGGGTTTATTATATAGTGTCGGTCAACGCCTTCGCGGCTAAACTATATCTTTGTACTCCGGATTATAGATGGATTTCTGCTCTTTGTTCTTCTCTGTTAGGTTTTGTTACATGCAAGCAAGTCATGGCACATACTGATGTAAATCCCATCACTGCAAAAGGATGCAGTCCGAGGTTCGCCTCTCTGTAATTTTGTTTTTTGTACTATAATAGAAATTAGGACTACTTTACAAAAAAAAAATATTATTAATATTATTATTTATATTAAACTTTTAGATATTAATATTAATAAAGTTTTTTTGTTATAATAATAATAAGTTATATAGATTAAGCTTTATAAATATAGGTTATATAAATTCTAATGTTTTAGATATTTAGTTTTTAGGTTCATGATATAATATTAATATATATATATTTTTTAAGTATGTTATTAATTTATAAAATATTAATGCAAGATTATAAGATTTTAATTATTGTTATTAATTTTATAAAAATTTTAATGCAAAATTATTAGATATTAATTAAATGTTATTAATTTATTAAAATGCAAAATTATAAAGATATTAATGAAAGGAAAAATTTTAGTTTAATTTTAGGTTTCTTTATTAATCCCTCTTGTCGGCCTGTGCTGTTCCTTCAATATTCATTCGCTCATGAGTATTTATCTTCTCATTCTTGCTCTTCTTTTATCATCTTTCTCTTAACCCTGATGATGGATCCCATTTGGGATTCGAAACGTTGGTGTAAAAACTCTCTTACTGTGGATTCTCCGATCAAAGACTCAAAATAACAATATAATTAATAAGATAAGAAGAATAAAGAATAATTACAAATAACAAGTAATTTTAAAATAATTAATGATGATCAAAACAAACAATGATCAAGTAAATAATGGAATAATAATAAGATTAACAAGGATTAATAATAAATAAACAATCATATAATAATAAATAATAATATGATAATAATAATAGTAATAATTAGTAATATAAATAAATTAGTCGGCCATATTGTCTTTACATCAAACCTAATTCATATTTATCAAAATCCCTTTACATTCTTTTCTCCGTACATCAGTCTTGATGATGAGTTTGGGTCTAGACTCGAAACGTCGACAGATATAAAGATGGGCACTGTGGAAAATCCGAATTCCTCTCAGAAACCACACCAAAGTAATCTACAATCCAAAATAATTTATTATTATTATTAATTATTGACTATTCAATGACCACAACCAATTATGAGTGCCACAACCCCATAAGGTTTTAGCCCACTAACTGGGGTTACTAACTTCAAACATTAATATCTCTAAAACCGTGAAGAGTTACTTGGCATGCCATATATCAACAAAAACATATCGATAAGTAGAATCCATATTGAGGATTATTGACTCAGAATAGAGTAAGTTGTCAATTCAAAATTCTCATGCAATATCGAGGTAGCCCCTGGTGCTGCTTGGGTTAACATTAATGACAACCATTTATCAACAATATATATAAGTATTTTGGGGCATGCTTGCCTATGTTCATATGTTTTGATGATAGAGTGCCTGTGTGATTTTAGGTTAATGTGCCTATGTGCTAAAAGGCCAATGATACTAACTATATAAATATGTAATCGCATTAATATTAATAAAATACATTGCTACAGAACATCGAATTAGACAAGAAAGATGGGGGCCTAGGTGATAAGGGGGATACTTCTAGGGTGCTAGGTCATTATTAAAAGGAGCCTAAGTCAAAAGTACACATGTTTCTATCCCAAAGTGAGAGAAGGGATTCTTGAGGTTCCACTTGTCAAAAAGGGCACATGCACATAAAAAGTTGGGAGTTTAGTGTAATTCCAATAATTGTTTCCATTATTCTCATTTAATGTGACCACCATGACTCTTGAAATTTATCTCAAAGAGTGTGACTCTATGATATTGTTACCTTATGGATCCTAAGTGAACCTTGGTGTACACTTCTCCATGGGTTACATTAGAAAAGGTTCGATCCTTGGAGGGAGAAGTGTGGAGACATGTGTTAAGCCTAAATGGTAGTAGGATACTTTTGAGGGAAATTGGAACTCTTAGAGCTATAGGGCTCTAAGGCTCCTTGGTAAACTTGTGATGGAGCCTTAGAAGTCTAGTGGTACAACCTAAGGGAATATGGGTGCACTACCTTGGGTTGTGTAGGTTGATGGGAGATAAGTGATTATAGGTTTGAGGTTGTTAGAGTTTGGTACCTTGGTTTGTAAAATTGTTGGTGTGATTTGTGGACCTTAGTTTGATTTCAGAAACCTTTTTCCTCAGTGGAGTCATAGCCCTAACTCATGGGTGACACAGTGCTAAGAGGTTATGAGAAAGGTGGTCTATGGTTTTGAGGAATGTTTGGGCTTTGCAATAAGTTATTTATTCATTTAAAAGATAAGTGATTTTTATTACATGATATATGTTTCTTCTATGTTTTTTTTTTCTCAGTAAAACTACGTTATTATATTATGTACAGTGAAACATTTACATGCATGAAATCATTGTGTCCATGGCTAGCTGTGGCACTTTGGACTCTGTTTACCCAACACAAAAAAGAATGCCCACACCGGGGCTTCACACCTGAACTTTGAGCTAATCATGAAGGGACAAAATGCCCAGACTAGACGGATTAGTCCCACGCAGGGGCACAAAATATGAACAGAACTGCCCTCGCAGGGGCGCTAAAACAAAACAGGACATCCCACGCAGGGGCCTCATAAGACTCTCGGCAATTTGCCTGACAGGCAATGCAAAAACCAGCAAAAGAAAGCAGAAGCTTTGGATATGAAACTATAAAATTATGAACAGAGCCGTGAACCATGAGAGAACCTGAGCATAGATGGATGACGGGGATATAAGCCAACTAAGTGCTACTCCGAGGGCTTTTCCTCGACCACCCTACACCATCCATATTTCTCTCGCATCGCTTCCCATTCGTCCTCATCGTCCTCTTGTGAAGTTGATGATTTCTGGTTTCGAGGGCTGCTGGGGGCTTGCTCAGGTGCCTCCTCTGGTTTCTTCCCCTCCTCCACTAAGCTTCCACCTGGGGCTTTCTCCTATCTCCTTGAATCTCTTTCATCTTCCTAGGGCTCCTCGATGAACAAAACCGAGACGTGTGCATTGATACGTGGTTTGTCCATTGAGTAGCCAAATGTGAAGATGGCTGAGCCAAATGCAGGTGCAGGGGCTGGTTCCTGATTAGATCCCCCCGCCTCCAGAAATTGATTGACTTGGATGGGGTTGGCCTGAAACCCTTCGTGACAGCTACAACGACAGCAAGGAAGGTGAGGCCTTGAGGATGGAGGACGAGACGGCCTTCCTCGCGCAGGTCCTCTCCTTCGAACCATCCTTGCAGGAGAAGAAGGCCCTTGTTGAATTGCAGGCTCAGGGCGAAAGCACTGTATGAGACTGCCCCGAACCAGAATTGCAGACTAGTAATGCAAGTACCTCTCAGCTGAACGTAGCCACCATCCCACTGAGTGCGAACCTCCCTCAACTGATAGCAAACGCCACGCCTCTGAGCGTAGATGCCCCACCAGAACAGGGCGCAGATGCTTCCCTTCTGGAGCCGAGTCCTATGGAGTGTATCGGTGCACAGCATAATGAACCCTGTGGCCCAGATCAACACACAATTTAACAACATCTTCCCTCCCTCGGGTACTGTCCGCCATAACTGCAAATTGCAATATCTCCCATTCACCCAATGTTGCATTGAATGAAAATTCAGGCGCTCTCTGTACCGACCTTCCATGGCGGCGAGTTGATATGAAGGCTTGCCTCAGGCACGCGGAGGCACATGGCTGTCATGTGGCCTTTCCATGACACTCGTCCAATCACTCGCATCCGGGGCCTCTGCAGCACTTTGGATCAGTCTAGTAAGTTCCTGAGCCTGTGCATTGTTTGGAATTATGGTTTTAATTCCACTGAGAAAGGTATTGGCATTTTCAACTCCTATATTAGCTAGGAGGTCGGCAGCCTTATTGCCTTCCCTTTTGGTGTGCATGAAAGAAACGGCTCTATTACTGCGAAGCATTTGTTCAATGCCCATCAGCCTTGCTTTGAGCCTCCAGCTGGTGGCTATGTTCCTAGCTTGAGAACCATTTTGGAGATGTTTGGCCATGTTGATGAGGATCTGGGAATCTCCTTCAACAATGAGAGGTTGGAGTTTTAGCTTCCAGGTGAGAGAGAGTCCTTGCCAGAGACCCTCTAACTCTGCTGAGTTATTAGTGTCCCAGCCTATGTTGCCAAAATAAATCTGCATGAGGGTGCCTTCATGATCTCTTAGGATTCCTCCAAAACTCGCTATTCCAGGGTTGCCTTTGGAGGCTCCGTCGAAGTTGAGCTTGTAGGTGTGCTTTGGAGGGGCCTTCCATTTGCCTTTGGTGTTGAAGCTGCTTTTGGTCGGGCTGCTCTTCTGAAGTTCCCGAGGGAGCTTCACTTGCCAGTTTTCTAGAATACTTTTCTCATTGGGTAGAGATGGAAGATCCTCCTATGTCCAAGGTCGAAGCAATAGTGTTTCTTTAAGATTCCCACAGAATTTCTTCCAAATTTCCTCAATCGAAGAGCTTTGGTTTTTAAATATTCTTTTATTTCTTTCCTTCCATATGCTCCAAAGGATTAGCCCTGGGATTATGTTCCATATACAATTAAGGAGCTCGCTTTTGTAAGGCCTCTGTGTCCACTGCCTTAGGGAGCTAATTATGTCGTTTTCCAGTCTGCATCTTCTTTGACATCTGAAGCTGACCTTTTCCCATAGCTGATTGGCTAAAGGACAAGCATCCAAGAGGTGTTGGAGGGTTTCCTCATTATGCCTGCAGTTGTGGCAAATGGATGGACCATGAAAATTTCTGCTTCTTAATTTATCCCATGTGAGGATTCTCTTGTGTCCCGCAAGCCAAAGGAAGTGAGAGACTTTGGGTCAGGAGTCGAGCTCCCAGATTTTGCGCTAGATAGGATCAGGCAGAGTGGTACTGTTGCTGATTATTTTGTATGCCTCTGAAGGAGTAAAGGTGCCTTTAGGAAGGTATCCCCATCGAAGGATGTCATTTCCTTCTTCATATCTGATATTTCTTTTCCGAAGTTCCATTTCCAGCTGCTCAACATCTCGAAGGTTTGTGGACTAGATTAGCCGATTACCTTGTTTCCATTGCCTGAAGCCATGCATCGCTTCCAGCGTCCAGTACTGCTGGACCTTTTCCTGTTGCTGCTCCTGCCTATTGAGTACTGGGGCTGGGTGCAGAACACTATTGAGCTTTGGCATCTGATTCCAGGCATATGTCCAAAATCTTGTTGTTCTACCATTCCTTACTTCCCAAAAACTGTGTTTTTGAATTAATTGGTAGTGCTGTTTGGCAGAATTCCACATTAGCGAGCCATTGACGTTGGGAGTGAGGTTGATGAGTTCCTCCTAAGGTCTGTTGCTGGCGTATTTGGCTGTCCATAATTTGACCCATGGCTTGTCTCGATTGGTGACCCATTGCCACCAAATTTTTGCATTCATGATGGAATTACTGTGCTCTGGGTCTCTCAGTCGTATGCCCCCTTTGTCTTTGGGAGTGCAGACTGTGGCCCATTTTACAAGGGCCCATTTACGATTAGTTGCTGAGTCGCCCCAAAGGAAGCTCTACTGAAGATTCCTTATTTTTTTTATGACCCATTTCGGCGCTGCTAAGAATGAAAAAAGATAGAGAGGTATGGCCTGAAGGACCGATTTGATAAGAACCACTCGACTGACCAGATTTAAAGTTCTGTGAGTCCAGAGGTTGAGGCAGGATTCGAGCTTTTCAAGGAGGGATCTCCAGGAGGAATGCTTTAAGGCGGAGGCTGTGAGCGGAGCTCCTAGATAGCTGGAGGGGAGGGAGGCAGAGGGGAATCCTAAGATTCGGGTGACCGCTATCTTGACAGAGGGTGGCATGTGAAAGAAGAAAATCCGGGATTTGGAGCAGTTGATATTCGTGCCAGAGGCTTCGGAAAAATCATTTAGCAGGTGTTTAAATCGGGAGGCTTCCTAGACCGAGGGGTATCCAAAAAGCATGGTATCATCAACAAACTGCTGGTGGGTGTTGGCAGGGGAGTTATGAACTTAGAGGCCTTTGAGCTGATTGGAGTGGAGGGCGTTTGTGATGTGACGTCCGAGACCTTCAGCCATGAGGACAAAGAGGAAAGGGGATAGGGGGTCACCTTACCTGATCCCTCTGGAGGGCATGAAGGGCTTTGAGGGGATGCCATTGACGAGAATGGAAAATTGAGATGAAGTGATTAGACTCATGATCCATCGCACCCACATAGAGCAGAAGCCAAAGGCTTTAAGCATATGCTAGATGTAGGTCCAGCTGAGTTTATCAAAAGCCTTAGAGAGGTCTAGTTTGAGAAGCATACCTGCCTGCTTGGAGTTCTTGAGGGAGTGAATTATCTCGTGCATGAGAATAATTCCGTCCATGTTCTGACGCCCTTCCACATAGCCTGACTGTTCCAGAGAGATCAACAATGGTAAAAGGGGCTTTAGCCGATTTGCAATCACCTTAGCTATGACTTTGTAGATGACATTACAAAGAGCTATTGGCCTGTACTTGTCAGGGGTGATAGAGTTCTCCTCCTTAGGGATAAGAGCGGTGAATGTTGTGTTAAGAGCAGGGAGCACCCAGTGGAGAGCTCTTGATTCTTCTACAATTTGCCAAACCTCTTGCTTTATTAACTCCCAGAATGTGTGAAAGAAAGTGATGGTGAAACCATCTGGGCCCGGGGCTTTACCTTCCTTAAGTTGAGACATGGCATCATCCACTTCCTGCATCAGGATGGGCCGAAGAAGATGTGCGTTGTGCTCCTCCGTGATGACCTTTGGCACATTGCTGGTTATTCTTTCAATAGCTGGTTGTCTATCTCCTTAAGGATCGCGATGGACTTGAGCGAAGTGATTTAGGAATTCCTCCTCTATTTCCTCATGCTTCTCTATTTTTGCTCCTCCTTGTTTCTGAATAAAAGGGATGCTGTTGTGCATTCTACGCTGAACAGTGGTTCCGTGGAAGAATTTGGTGTTTTTTTCACCTTCTCTCAGCCATCTTATTCTGGAATTTTGTTTCCAATATATTTCCTCCTGTTTTCGCCTTTCTTCCAGTTGGCTGTGGATGGTGCTTTCTTTTGCCAGAGTTTCTTCAGAGTACCCCTCGGTGATGACCTTTTGTTGGAGTACCAAAAGTTCCTTGTTTAGATCTTGCTGCGCTGCGAATATGTTACCAAAGGTCTCCTTGTTCCATCTTTTTAGCTGGCCCTTGAGAAACCTGAGCTTTTGTTGGAACTGAAACATTTTGGATCCTTCAGGCGGGGTGAAGGACGTCCACATATTTTGGACAAAATATTTTAACGAGGGATGTGATATCTAAAACTCCTCGAAGCGGAAGGGCCTTCTTGTCGGATTGCCTGGTCTTTTCCACTGGAGGACAATCGGCCAGTGGTCCGAGCCTGTGTGGGGTAGGATGGCTGTCGTAAAGTCTTCTCCAAGGTGAACTGCGTTGTCTGATATGAGGAAGCGATCCAGCTTGGAGGCTATTTGATGCCTGCCTGCTCTGCGGTTTCTCCAGGTGAAAGTACCATTACCAAAAGGTATGTCTATGAGGGAGGCGTTCTGAATGAAGTCCTTGAAGTGGGAGTTTTCATGATCCATTCTGTTTCTGCCCCCTATCTTCTCCTCTAACTTGGTGATCATATTGAAATCTCCACCTATGATCCAAAGTGGATGTGTTCTGTTGTTATTCAAAGCTTCGATGGTATCGAGAAGAGCCATTTTACTACCTGAGTCCTGCGGGAAGTAAACATTAGAGAGATTTCCATGGATATTCGTACCTAAGATGTGAAAAGTTTCCTGGATAAGATGATGGGAAGCATGCAGATCTATAAGTTCTATCGCCTGTGTATTCCATGCTATGGCCAGCCCTCCCGAGGCTCCAAAGGCATCCACCGCTACCGATTGACATCCCGGCCACGCCTTGGAGAGAATGTTGCCTAATGTTGAGTTGTTACACTTGGTTTCTTGCAGAAAGCACATTTGTGGTTTCTCCATTTTTATCATATTTTTTAACATTCTAAGTTTGCCAGGGCTATTAAGCCCCCTAACATTCCATGATGTCAGCTTCATGGATTAACTATGGATGGAGGGTTTGTAGTACCTCGTCAGTTTTTCATACCTGCCCCAGTCTACCAGAATTTTCCCAATCTCAATTGTTCGTTGAAGAGCCGTCTTTCTTCCTCTCTTCTTGGTGTCTTTTGGGAGTGGATTGCCATCCCATTGGCTTCCTGGTTGTATACCTAGTTGATGCTGATGGAATGCCCTGAAGATGACCACTTCGAGCTTGTTGAGTTGAGACTCTGATATGCTATCATATGCCTTTTTTTTGCATGCCAGTTCTAGCTCTATAATCTCTAATCTGTTCAGATCTATGCTCTCTGGTTCTTCTTCCATGGGTTGAACTTGATTTCCTCCATCCACATTGGTCTCTGTTATTTGAGGGAGGTCAAGCTTTCCCTCGGTTTCCATGGCCTTTCCTTTCCCATCCGACTCTGAGGGTCCTTCCAAGTGGAATACCGGGTTGTTGATAGGGGGGAGATTTGGAAGGGGAGGCTGAAGGTGGAGGGCATGAGGACGAGGAGGGAGGAGTAGGGGCTCCTTCATAGAGCGAGGGTTGGTCCTTAGAGGTTCGCGCTAGAAGCTCGAAACTGTTCTTGGTGGTTGGGCCTTGGATTTTAGTTTGCTGTGGCTTATTGCCATTGTTGGGCTTCTTGTGCACACGCCTTCGGCTAGGGGCTTTTGTGAAGCCATCCTGGGCTGGGGTTTCAGAGGATTCTAGGGTAGCAACTTTGGCATTTAGCGGGCAATCCTGGAAGAGATGCCCCAGGGCATGACATCTTCTGCACCAAAAGGGGACATGCTCATAGTCCAAAGGTTGGATCCATTCTTCGTCCCGGTGGAAGAGACTTACTGATTCTGGCAAAGCTTCATTCAGTCATATGAAAACGCATATGCGGGCATAGGAGATGTGTATGCACTTTTTTGTTTCTTCTGCTGCTCTGATATATTCCCCTATTCCATTTCCTATGTCTTTGAGAATGTCCTCGTCCCAATATTCATCTGGAAGAGAGTAAAGTCTAATCCAGACTGGCGCCCATGTGAGATCTTCCTTGTCCGGGTTGAATCTTGGGATCCAATCCCTCAGATACAAACCCGCTGAGTTGAAAAAGTAGGGTCCCTCTCCCAGGACTCTGTATTTGTCCTCCAGGCAAAAGAATATTGTCGTGAAAAAACGTTTTGTCCCTAGCTGCAGGGTAACATATCCTTTAGGTTTCCATTTCACCGCAATCCAGCCGTATAAGGCCCTTTCTGTCAGCCAAAACCCTATGAACTTCCCAATGAGAGCATGATCCTGCATGTATTCTATTCTTTTGTCAATCTTGTGTCCTGGCAGCTCTATTCTAGGTCGCTCTTTGGCTATAGGCTTGCAAGTCGCTGATGAGACTTTCGGGGTTTCCCCCGGTTGCTCCCCATTTTCTTGTGCAGCACTGGCGTTTTCCGTTCGCCCTTCTGTCCCTTTGTTTCCTTTCTGATGCTTGTGCTCTCTGTTCATGATTCCTCTGTAAATGGATCCAAATACCAGATTCTGGTCAGGACCTGTCGACGAGATGTTTGCGTTTGGGGAAGGCTCTGACGCCCTCCCCTGAGAAGACTCCATTTGTTGTTCTTAGCTCCAACCACTCTGATGCGTGACAGCAATCTTGGTGCAGCGTCTGAGAGGTTCCAGAGGTGCGGAGACTGCGCCGTGACCGAAACCCTAAACCCTAACCTTCGTTACCTGCTCCCGTGACCGCTCCCAACGATTCGTGAAGAAGAAACTATATGTTTCTTCTATGTTTTTTTTTGTGTAAATCATGCTAATTCTATTATAGTACAAAAAAATTACAGAGAGAGTTACATCCGCCACAAAGATTTGGCTACCTGAACAGTTTGACATTCTGAGACTGAAACTGAGCCGGAGAAAAAAAGGGACTATGAAGCTGTCCGCTGACCCCAAGCTAGAACCAACAGAAAACTGGACCTTCCATTCCCTGCCGAGGCGAGGGAGGAGTTTACAGACACAGACATGACAGACACAGACATTATAATCGTCATACAAAAACTGAGTGGTGCGACCTGAAAACTATCATAGACTGACTCCCATTACTAACTGTAGCTGCTACTTCGACATCCTGAGACTGAACAAAAAGTGTCCATACCACACTGAACGACCATGCAACGTGCCTAGGTGTATGGATTTGGTTGCTCCTCCACCACTGGACAGGCAAAGGTTGCTCCTCCACCACTGGACAGCCATAGGTGTCTGAAGCACTCGAGTCTGTGTATGGCTCTTCGTCCTTCGCAGGCTCGCTTGTTCCAGCTCTATTCCCCGCCACTGCACCCGAGGCTTCCGCAGGCTGTAATCTCGGACCCTGAACAAGCGAGGGTGGCTGAGGCTCTGCTGGGGCTTCTGGTCTATCAACATGGTCACATTTTTCAATGCGCACTGAAACATAGTAGATTGCGTTGTCCAGAGCACACAGAAACCTGAAGCGGGTTGATGGGTGCGAACCAAACGGACACACCGCGGCTCTTCCCCGCCCTCTGCCTCTTCCACGCCCTCTTCGTGCTCCTGGTGAGCTAATCTCCTCCGACGGGGAGTCGAAGGATGCCGAGGAGCGTGGAAATGAATCCCGACCTCTTGCACCACCTCTTGCACCTCCCCGCCTGCACGCGCCACGTAGCCTCTCACGCGGCATCCTGTAAACAACAAAGAACCAATTCTGCCCAGAGGCCACGAATGCTTTGCGCCACCAAGGATTCTAAACCCGTGCAACAACTTATACCACAGATGCGAAACAGGTAATGGAACACGAATTCGAATAGCAATGCTTACCACACAGGTCGAGAGCCGAGCCTTTTCTGGAGCTGCACGGGGTGAATTGCTCCCAGAGAGCTGAACCCACCAGAACCAGGTATGACCAAAGCACCGAAGGGCCAAATCTCGAACAGGGGCACAGAGGAACTGAAACACTGTGACACTCAGAGCTTCTATGTTACTTCATATATTTACATGCTATTTGTTTTTTGTTTGTTTTTCAAGTTTTTTGTGATCCTATAGTCTTGAACTGTGGCTCGAGGAGTTGTGACCCAGGGACATCTAATCTGTGAAAGTCACCCAAGTATCACACCAACCCTAAGCTGACTATATTTTTTTATCATGTCTCCTCCCCCTAGCACATGGCACAAACACCCCCTATGATGTTTGATCCTCGGTTGCCTTGCTAACGAGGCCCTTCCTCAATCGGTTATGCTAGTGGGATTTGACATTTACATGCTATTTGTTATTTATATGTGTCTGCATATTTGATAATTCCATTATGGTTTAGTATATGTTGCATTGCATAATAGAATGCATCATTCATTTATACCATAGAGTAAATAGGGTGCCATGGGTACTTGTATGATAGAATTAGGATAAATAAGGTAACCACGTTGTTAGGATATTCCGATAGATAAGAAATAGTTAAGTATAACTTGGTCTAGTGTAGAGTTAGGTAAAGTGTGTTTCTTTAGTATGTACTTTTGTAACTTACAATCTGATGGTCATGATATGTAGTAATCCGACAGTTCCTTCTCTCCTCAGTATTATTGACACTTGATCAGTGGCTTAACACTAGATTGGTCCATGATCCCTATTTAAAGAGCATGGAGGGTCATTTGTAGGGTGATCGTTCATGAGATAAGCTTATGTAAATTTTCATTATTTTATTAATAAATTGCTTGAAGTGGCCGCATTGGCTCAGGCCGTCGACTATTTCCCTCTTTGAGGGTTTTAACCATGTCCATAATACTAGTGTATTGATCTGCGATCTATTTGTGAGGGGTGTCCTTTGGTGTTCTGTCTGAGGAACTTACCTTGTAAATTCCTACATGGTATCAAAGCCAAGTTGAGGGCTGCATCCATTGGTGATCCAAATCTGAATCCAGTAGAACTGCATCTGACTGCCGCTTCCTAGATTTACTGTTTTTCATTGCTTTCGGGCCAAGAGGACTACGCTATTATGTTAGGAGCATCTATTCCAGTGAGGAACCCTTTTCGTTTCACGCAAAAAGGTTTCCGGTAGCCCTAGCTACGTCATTTTTAAGATCTGGAGGTATACAATGCTTATTTGCAATTTTAAATTATTTTCTCTCTGTTTATTTCGGTTTATTTAGCTCTTTTTTTTTTTTTTTAATTTTTGGATCTTACATTTCATTTCTGTATATGCTCTTTTTCCTGCGACTTTGTGTGATCTGGGAAAATTAGAAACAGAAAGGAAGGATTTTTCGCATGCATATGCTCTGTTCCACCGCGCATTAGTGTGATCTTGGAAAATCAGAAACATTGAGGAAAATATTTAGTTTCCGGCTAAAGCTAACTTCAAGATGTAAGGTTTTTTTTGTTTTTTTGTATGTCTATTTTGGGTTTTGTGTTTTTGGATTTACTTAGAAGTAAAGGTATTTACAAAATAGCCTTAGGCCAAGAAACCAAATTGAAAGATGAAGATAAGGCAGCCAAATGGGAAAATAGGCAGGATCAAGGACGTGGGTTGATAGGGATGTCTATTTCTCCAAACCTTAGATTCCATATCGCAGAACTTGATACTCCTAATGAAGCAATGAAACTGATCGCTAAAGTTTTTGGAATTAAAAATGAACTTAGAGCCCATCAACTGGAAAATGAGTTGCTTACATTGGACCCCAATAATTTTTCTTCCATTGAAGATTTTCTGTCTAAGTTCAAGACCCTTAGACTTCTCTTGGAAGGTGTTAAGGTTAAGAAAGAAGATGGTAACCTTATCTATTACATTCTTACTAAGTTGGAACCAGCCTGCTCGGTGTTTGTTTCCACCTTCCATTCTACAAGAGAAGCCTTCATTTCTCAAGGACAAGACTACAAGTCCCCTTTATTTGATTCCTTTTGTGATTCTTTAATAAGAGAACAAGAAAAACTCTTACACCTTGGTCTTCTTAATCTTGGAAGCTCTTCTAAGAAAGCCTTAGCTGCCTAGCAGCAACCAAATTCAAAGAATCCTAAGAAGAAGTATCCTAAAAAGAATGGTCCTAAACCAAACAAGGGTCCTAAGCAATTTCAGCCTCAAAATGAAAAATCATTTCAACAAAATGATAAGGAAAATAAAAACAAAGGGAAGAAGACTGATCAACATTGTCACTTTTGTAATCAAGATGGCCACTTAGAATCCAAATGCTTTAAGAAGATGGAATCCTTGGAAGTAGCAATGAAGAAGCATAACATCCATTTGGAGCACTCTTCATATTCAACTTCATCTTCAGGAATAACACTTTTTGCATGTGGTTTTCAAACATCTCGGTCTGCATATGCACTAAATGTATCTTCTTCTTCTAATTCTCATGAGTGGCTCATTGATTTTGGAGCTTCTTATCACATGGCCAAAAAACAAAGCCATGTTTTATTCTTTAAATGATTGTAACACCAAAAATATATATGTTGGTGATGATAGATCTCTTAGTGTTGTAGGGACTGGAACTGTTCATATAGACAATGGTCAATTTAATGATGTATTGTGTTCCAACCTTATCCTGCAACCATCTATCTGTATATTAGATAACTCATTTAGGTGAAGGTAAAATCATTGAATTTTCACCTCATGATGTTGTAATTAAGGACCTAAGAGATCCTAAATAGATTTTAGCTATTGGCATTGCTGATGATTCTACAAGGTTGTATAAGTTTAACAACTTTGGGTCATCAAATATTCCCT
>APFE031306274.1:0-14258 GCA_000404065.3 Pinus taeda
CAATGTCGGCTTTGGAAGTGCTGCAATCCTGTCCAGCACAACGCAAGTTACTTTTGTCGGCTATTGGAGCTGTTGACGTTCAGGACCCGAACCTTATAATCTTCGATCTAGAAAATAGTGCACCGTGCTTACCTCATCAGATGGTTGTCCAGATTCCAGTGAGTCAAAAACAGACCTGTTCATAGGACTGTGATTGATGAGGGAGCTTCCACGTGTATTATGTCAATACAGTGTTGGAGATCGCTTGGTTCTCCTTCACTAAATCAATCCCCGACAATTCTTAAGGCCTTTGATGGCCGTGGGTTTCATCCTTTTGGCATTTTACAGGATCTACCTATAGGGGTTGAAGGTAAAACCGTTAATCTAGATGTGGAGGTGGTTGATGCCCCTCTAGATTACAACCTTCTCTTGGGTCGTAGTTGGTCTTACGTTATGACAGCAGTTGTCTCATCGGTCTTTTGGCTTATAAAGTTCCCTCACAATGGAAAGATCGTAACTATAGACCAGTTGTCATACTTGTTACACAGTAATTTGTCACCGTTTGTCACCGTCCCTGTTACCCATCTCCTGCATCTTGGAGGACTCATTCCAGGACTTGTGAAAAGTGACAAGACTTGAAACCACTTGCATCATTCACCTATGAACATGAGCTGCATATGCCCTGAAGACATCTCCTGCACCTTGCCCTTAAAAATAGCCCTTTTTACATTAGCGCTGGCCCACTGTGTTATGCCCGCGCCAATGAGGAAAATCCTATAAAAGGGGCGCGCCATTAGCACTCTGTCCCAGAGTCGCAAACGCGCCAACCTTTTTGGGCAAAGTTTTGAACCAATCAACCTCCGAAAGTTCTATCCAACTCATTCACCAACTGAATCCAAGTTAAGTGAGGGTGGTTTGGCTTCGAATCTCCTTGAATGGGAAATAGTTTGCCACCATTCCATATAAGTTTCCAAGTGATGAAGCCAAATCCATTATTATTGTGATTGATCTTATCTCTTCCTTTTCATCTATAAAAGCTTGTCTCCATGGCTTGAGCAAGCTAGTTCTGGTTCTAGTGGCAATACTTGTGCTGAAAGGAAGATATCAAGAGATTAGAATTGCAAGAACCTTCTTTGTGTCCATAAGTCTTAACCTAAGTAAGGAGATCTTGTCACCAAAGAGAGAGAGGCTTGTCCCTCATCCCTTCAAGCTTTGCAAGACTTGTGTAGCTGAGCCACCCAACCAAAGGAGGACTTGACGTCAGGACGTTGGTTGTATTCTCCTTTATTGATTATTAATAATAGATGACTATCATTATGGTTCCATTCTCATTGTACTTTTAATGGTTGATGTTGAATTATATCCTTCCTGACTGATGTATAATTGCATATATTAGATTTCACGCTTGTGTTTGTGTTGTTCTCTTTGTGTGCAGGTGTCCATTCACGGAGATAGTGGAGGATTGTGACCAGCCAAGACAAAGGAGCATGGGCGACGTCTCTTCTACAAACAAAAGTGTTGGAACTCAAGTAGGTCTTCACCACCTACCTTTTATTTGCAATTAGGAACTTGCGTGATAGCATTGTTTGATTATTGCTAGACCCATTCTGGGCTAGTAGGGATTGCCTCTATCCGTAGAGGGGATTTACCTCTCCAACAATTTGGCGACTCTGCTGGGGAGTTTAGATTGTTGTTTAATTTGTAAACTTAGACAGAGTCTGAAGCACAGCCAGATAGCGTTCGAAACACTACTGCTTTGCATTAGTGAAGTAGATCAAAGTTGCTTCAGTCAATCTCCGGTTTGGTTTACGGACTGAACAATTTGGAGTTTGTCTTGCCTATTTGGTTTTCTCTTGTTTGCTTGCTTGTATAGCTTTTTGGATTGAATTTCTTGTTTCCTCTTGCTTCCTAGCTTACCTAAATATTGTAACCCAAGCCCTGGACTGCTTATTTTTCTTTTTGAATTGGAAAACTTTATTAGCGTGGTTTTTGCCTTGACAGTCGGGCTAGTGGCCCTTGTTGCTAATTGATAACCCACGCCAATCCCTATTTAGCGCGAGTTACAACTTGACAGTTGCGCCAGGCCTCTTAGCTTTTGAGTTCACTTGTTTGCCTTCCTTCTGAGCTTGGATTTACATTTTGCCACGTCTTTTTCAATTACTGGAGTGTGTTTGATCCTTGTTTGACTGGTTCTTAACCTCCTTCCTTCGGGTGTTTGCCTCTTTCTATCGATTTCGCACCTCAACCCTAGGGCATCTATTGGTCGTGTGTGTCGAGCCTTCCATAGGAGTTTTGGGTTTCTTGATTGTCCAGTTGACTTTGTGATTGCTTTTCGCACTTGTTCAGTGATTGTTGAAGTGTTTTTGATTGATTTCCGAGTGACTTGCTTTTTCTTGCTTGGATTTCATTCTAGCTTTGTTCGAGCTTAGATCACATAGCCCGTACAAGCCTTTGTTTTCCTTTCGATTTGGAGAACTGTTTTAGTGTCTTGGGATTTCATTGTGTTCTCATTGAGTGAATTTGTCTCTTTACTCAGTGTTATTGTCTTTCAAAATTCATTCTAGTGCATTGTGCCTTTGAAAAAGAAATCAAATAATCTCTTTTGCGTTCAGTAGTTGATGGAATAGAAATTTTCATTGATTTGTGTTATTGAAAAGAAAAAGTTTTATTTATTTTCCATTAGCTGCATTAGGGTGTTTGATTGATTGTGCTCATTTTGTTTGATTGAAAATTCTTAACCTTCTCATAGTTAGTATTCATCGAACGAAATGGTATTCTTTGGCATATAGCTTGTATCTAGGCAATTGTGAAAGATCACATATGGTAGGACCTGAAATCGAAACTTAATTAAAGATCAACCATAAAATAAACCGAATGAACTTAAAAATGCATAAGAACATAACGCCCGCATTCTAGAGGTCTAGGCTAGAGACGTGCTCCAGTGTCGTTAAACCTAGTCACTTTTGTTCTCACATTAAGGTTGGGTGATTCCTCCTTGTGTGATTCGATTGTGGTCTAGTACGGACTTGGGCTCCCATGTACCATCGCGTATATATGGGGAGACTCCATTAGTTTTTTATCATTGATCCATAGGAGGTCGTGTCTGCCGCCTTACAAGCCGTCACGCACCGAACACAGCATTCAGGAAGATTGACTGCAGTACGGAAAGTCCTTGGTTTTCATACGATTGCCAAGGTGTATAAGCAGTTTTACGGATTGTCTGGTAAACCCCTTGCCTAGTTTCTCCAGAGCAGTCACTTTTGATCCTTTTCGGACTCTGTAAAAGAAAAGGCTCTATTGAGCATTTGTCACTTCGGGCTCTTTAAACATTCGAAGGCGACTAGAGTCATCTTTTGTCCTTTTCTCGACTCTTAAAACATGAAAAGGTCAATTTGTGTCCTAATGTCCTAAAAATTTATTCGGCCACGATAAAATTCACCTTGATAGATCTTGTCTGCGTTTAGTTTTGAGTAGGGTCTCTTATCGTTAGCTTGTTTAGGGTCTTTGTTTGATCATCCTGGCAGATCCATCGATCCCGTCTCCCGTCCCAAGTGACCAAGGGTCTCCATCTTCTTCTGCCCCTGAGACAGCGGTTTGTGGCGACACTTTCCCTATTGTTCCAAGCGTCCAACCGTTGAACTCTTGTGCTCCAGAGGACGAGCTTTACGACTTGTTTTGGAACCCTGTTTGGGAGCCCTCTAAAGAGGATTTTCCCACTACTCCTGTTGGTGTTGCATCTCCGATGGCTTCTTCCGACATGGAGGATACATCTCCTGTGTCGAGTGGGACGCCTGTTATGTCGAATATTGATACTCCCATTGCGGCTACATCCCCAGTTATCTCTACGCCCTACACTGTTACGCCTCTCGGTATCACAGTGCCGGCGCGCTATAGATCTCTAAGGGATGCTATGAACTCTGCAACTTCCTCTTCTATGTGGGATCAAAACATTGTCCCTACCACAGGACCATTTGTTTCCCAAGTTCACCATACTGCTGTTACATCAGTTCCAACAAATCTAATCGTCTTTGTCGCGTCATCAACTCCATTTGCTAGTGTCGTTACGGCGTCTTCTGCTGTGACTTCTGTTGCTGGCCCATCTCGAGGCCCGGTACAAAGTGGTCCATTGGCACATGATGCTAGAGTTGTCCATCCTGCAAGTGGTGCCCCGCCTCTTTCTAATGCTATTTCGGCAGGGGGGGAATATTCCCAATAATTGCATAATGTCCAAAACCCGGGCAGGCAAGGCCCCTATTATGATCCTGTCAATCATCATGTGTATATCTCCTTGCCAACTGAGCCCTATATTGAGGCTTCAGTTCCATTGAGTGTGGCTTGGGGTACCGCTGGATATGGCGACGGCCAGTTCCATCCAAGTCAAGGACAGCCATCTCAAGGACCACCCTACCAGGGTCAACCATCCTACTCGCAGCCTAATCATGGGCAGCAGTATTATGGCCAAAAATACCCAAGTCAACCTACAGGCTCGCAAGGACAACCTTATCAAGGACAACCTTTAGCCTCTAGTGATCCGTCTTATACATATCTTGGGCAACCTTTTGGAAACCCGGGACAACCCTATGCTTAGCAAGGACAACCTGGGCCCCAGCAGGGATACCCTTCGGGCAACACTATGGGAACCCGGGACAAACTTACTGTCAGCAAGGTCAACCCGGAAACCAACAAGGCTACCCTTCTGGGCAAGGGGGCCAGCCTTACGCACAGCAAGGCCAGCCCACTGCTCAGCCCAATCAACCATCTGGTCTACAAGGACAACCTTCGGTTGCGTAAGGACAGCCCATCGCTCAGCAATCTCAACCCTCTGGGCAAACGGGTCTGTCTCAAATCCAACTAGGACAACCTTCCGGCCAGATGGCCCAACCTTCACAAGGATATCTTTCTGGGGCGGCTCAACCGGGCATGCAGATGGTTCCTGCTTCGCAACCTCAACCCGATTATCAACCCCAGAATCAAGGTGGGTACCAATCCCAACCTTCTTATTCAGGTGGGTATCAATCCCAACCTCCTTATTCAGGTGGGTATCAATCCCAACCTCCTTATTCAGGTGGGTATCAATCCCAACCTCCTTATTTAGGTGGGTATCAATCCCAGCCTCCTTATTCAGGTGGGTACCAATCCCAACCTCCTTATTCAGGTGGGTACCAATCCCAACCTTCTCATCAAATGCCGACTGGTTCCCAGGCTCAATATGGATACCAGCAACCCCAGGGGAAAAATCAAATTGCCCTGTATCAAAATTACCAACAGCTGCAGGCCAACCCTTATCAAAATTATCAACAACCTGCAGGCCAGTATGGTAACCAATGGGGCGTTGGGGGGCAGAACCAGTATCAACCGTCCGGTTCCAGAAATAACCCTTATGGACAAAATTCTTCTGGACAAGACCCTTTTGGACCTGGTCCATCGGGACAAGGCCAGTGGTGGCAACTAGCAACTGGATGGAATTATGGCCCTACCTCATATCCGCAGATGTCCTTCAACCCGCAGCTACCATTTCTAGCGACGTTGGAACGGCCCGATGTGTCGAAGTTAACAAATGATCCGATTTTGCATAATCCACAATGGCCACCAGTTCCAACTAAGATACCTAGCGACTGTCCCAAATTCGACGGCAAAGCCGGAGAGGACCCTCAAGCCCATGTAATGACGTATCACTTATGGTGTTTGTCTAATTCATGGCTTGATGATTCGATTCGACTTCGCCTCTTTCAAAGGACTCTCACTGGTTCTGCCGCTAAATGGTATATTGAATTGACCCGCGCGTCATTTCAAGATTTTAATTCATTGGCTATGGCATTCCTTACTCAATTTCAGTTACCCATTCGGTACGAGACAGGGACCCATCTCCTTACGTCTCTTAAGCAGGATACAGCTACGCATATCTCCGATCATATACATGAATGGAGAAGGCATCGTCGGTTGATCAAGTTTTGGATTCCTGATCAACTCCTCACCGATTGGTTCACGACTTCCTTTGTCCCTAAGATTGCACGGGACATTTCTATGGGAACCTGCGTGACTGAAGAGCAAGCAATCGCGCATGATCAGTACCTGGACTTAGTTTACTCTCAGTCAGCTACCTTGTATGAGTATTTGCCGAACGCCCCGAGACCCGGTACATCCAAGGCTTCGCCGAAGCCATCTATCGATGGAGTTATTGGCTCTGTGAACCCGGCCTCTAAAAAATCATCTTCAAACCCTGGGAAGCAAAAGTCAGGTGCTTCTAACGAAAACACTTCTCAGGGTGGTTCAAATTCTGGTAGTACTTCCAAGGTCAACACTGTCCAATCCACCGCGGCGGGTAAGGCCCCGAAAGGTAAGAAAAAGGGAAAAGGGAAAAATAAATCTGAGCAACCTAAACAGGAATCTTCCAAACCTCCAACCGAGGAAGGAGCTAAGTGCAAACCCAAATATCCTTGTCTCATTTGTGAAGAGGATCACTACACTAAGGACTGCCCAAGGCGATTCGAAGTTAGTCCCTTGTTGAAAGGTGCTCCTGGGGTTCCTGCAGTTCTTAAAGAACCTTTTGCCTCTCAGCAGACTCAAATGCTGGCTGATCCGTCTTCTTCTCCCTTTGGTTCCCAAGTCTTCATGGCTGGATCTATCCCCGTTCATGTAATGAATCGAGCAAAGGAGTATTCGTCATCTGCCGGGAAGGAGCCCGAGGTTCCCTCAAGTGCTCCTTCGTCCAACTCTGGTCCACTCCATATTGAGAGACCAAGTACTGAGACGACCATCCGACCCCCTCCTAAAGGAGTACTCAGGCGATCTTCTTACAACCCGAATGCTCGTGCTGCCCAGCACTATAGCATCGTAGAGGACTTAGCGTAGGCTCCATTGGCTATGTCCGCCTTAGAAGTTCTCCAGAGCTGGCCCCCTCAGAGGAAGTCCCTACTATCGGCCATCGGTGGCATTGACCTGGCAGATTCGGATCTGATTACCTTCGATCTCGAGAGCCATGTCCTGAGGCTGCCTCATCAGATCTCTTTTCTTATCCAAGTCATCATCAACTCAAAAACGATTCATCGTACATTTATTGATGAGGGCGCATCGACTTGCATTATGTCTATTTCTTGTTGGAAAGCGATCGGGTCTCCGACTCTGAGCCAGTCTCCTACAACTTTGGAAGCTTTCGATGGGAGAGAATCCTGTCCTTATGGTATTCTTCAACGATTGCCAATCACCTTAGAAGGGAAAACCATGGAAGTAGAAGTTGAGGTTGTTGACGCAAATCTCACATACAACCTCCTTCTGGGCCAGAGTTGGACGTATGCCATGAGTGCCGTGGCTTCATCCCTCTTCCATGTCATCTGTTTCCCTCACCAAGGGAAAATTGTCACGGTAGACCAGCTTTCCTTCTTCGCTTCCTCTTCTGAGGGGAATGTACCTTTCGTTGAACATGCCTCCTTTCCTTTTGAGAGTGTGGGAGCCGGGCTTTTCAAAGATCCCACCCTCATGGGTGTTTTCTCCCTCCCACCTCCAAACCTTGCT
Organism: Pinus taeda; assembly: GCA_000404065.3. Lineage (NCBI taxonomy): Eukaryota > Viridiplantae > Streptophyta > Pinopsida > Pinales > Pinaceae > Pinus > Pinus taeda. The sequence continues at coordinate 7,492 of APFE031306274.1, forward strand.
TCGCTTGGTTTGGTCTCTGCTCGCTCTGATCCCTCATTGCATTCCGTTGCGACCCTTGGTCCCTCTGCTAAAGGGGGCACTGATCCTCTAGCTTGTAAACCTCGCTCGGCCGGGGGGCATGGGCAAATCATTGGTGCTGTTGATCATTTTATACAACAGGCCGAGCGATGCCTACATTATCTAGGCCGGTTATGCAACAGTGCAATAAGGCAAAGTCCCGAAAGGGGTTTGACTTGAACTGAGCATCATGCGCGCACTTTATTTTTGTACATACGTAAGCTTTCAGCAGTGTGTTGTGTGTGCGTGTTTATTTAGTTTTTATCTCAGTGTGTCAGCATGATTGCCGCTTATTGTGTCTTTTGCTTCTTGAAGAGATGTCTGGATCGCCTTACGTTGGTTTCGCTGATGGTGCTTCCCGTAGTACCCGCAACTTGTCATCTGCGGCATGGGTGATCTACGATCCTCGTGGTGAGTTAGTAGATATTCAAGGGGTGTGTCTGGGTTGTACAACAAACAATGTTACTAAATATAGTGTTGTGATTGAATTATTAGCTGAGGTGATTAACCTCGGCATTCGCACATTGGTTGTAAACTTAGATTCTCAACTTGTAGTCCACCAGCTCAACGGGCGTTATTCCGTTAGAGATCATCGAATTTTAAGGTTGTATTTACGTGTTAAGTTATTGGAAAGAGATTTTGATTTCATTACTTATCAACATATTCCAAGACGACTTAATGCAGTAACCGATGCATTAGCTAACTATGTATTGGAGGGACATTTGCATAATATATAAATCAACATAGTAGAAGAAGCATAAAATACAATAAACCATAACACCGTGTATATATATCTCTATATATATATATATATATATATATATCGTGTGGCGCACTAAGGCGCTCAAAAAATAAATGTACATGTCTGGATAGAGTCTGTGTTCTCCGTACATCTGAGACACATGTCTCTCAAAAAATATGCAGAAAATAAAACCTAGGAGTCTAATCACGGTGGTGCTCATGATAGCACATCACCACACACACCAATCATCTCAGCAGACGATGGACGCGAGTCGGCACCCCTACTGTGTGCCTCTGATATTCGAAAGGCACATCTGCCAATCTGGCATAACCCAGAATCCCTTGGGCGAGCCCCTCGAGATTCTGTATCAGCTCCTCCCCCACGGTACCCCCTGCCTGAGGGTCGGTTGCGGGTTGGCCCCTCCGCGCTGTAGGGGACAGGCCGGCTGGTCGCTCTGGGCCCATGTCTGCATATACATACAATCGTCATCAGAACAGGCATGTATTAAAAAAGACAAAAAAAATGAAATACATAAAACATCAAAATCAGGAGTTCATACCTAACTCCTCCTCCCATTCCTCCCCCTCTGGTAATGGAAGGTCTGGGTCCCCCATGAAACTGGTTCCCGCATAAGGCCAATCCTGGATCACGATCAGCTATCGAAGCCATATGAAGAACTCGGGATGCCATGACATCTCCTGGCCCCCTCCTCCTCTGGGCATCAATGCTGCCTAGCAAGCCATCCTAGGCTCTCGTGGCAATGGATCTGCCACTACGGCTCTCTGGATCTGGAAAAGTGGTATTCGCTCCAGGAAGAATGATACCACAATCGAGTCATATGCGAACTGTTTCACGTCTGCACGCTTACAATTTGTGAGCTGCCTTTTGATATTAGTGGTCACATCTGTAGCCCAATCAAAGACGGTGGGGCTGAGGCATTCCGTCGTGAGTATCAGATGGTTCTTGCTCGCCTCATGGGGCACTTGTACCCCAGTTGCACGTGTGATGGTGAATAGAATCGCCTTGAGTGTCAAATCCCGGATGGTGTTGATAGCCACCTTAGCACTCTGTCTCCCGAATTGTGCTTCCGGGCACACTCGGGCTTTTACTTCGCCTACCTTCTCCCCAGAAGGTCTACTGCCAGTCAAAATGGGAACTGCCCCTCTCTGTGACAACCCGGTGATGAAATATACATCAGATACCTCAAGCTCTAAGGTCTGGTTCCGTAGATGAAATACTTGGTCGTCCACAAGCCAAGCATCAATTATGAACTGTAGCAACTCAGGTTGAGACCGCATATATGATGTAAGAAAGAACTTTTTGAGGCCACAATCCCTCAGAGCATTCATGCACCCCTCATCCTCAATTGCCAAAGCATCCACAACGTCATGTTCTCTTTCTTTCCATTCTACTACCATTTTGACCTGTTTCCTGCACCCACAAGGACAAATACGCCTTCATTAGGACATTGGTAAAATTATGAACCAGGAGAATTTCAAATAAAATGGGTAAATTTATGTAAAAATTTGAGTTGCGCGGTTAGTGCGGCTATTTTTAAAACAGTCGCGCTAATGGCGCGGCGCCCTTGGGTAATTTACCCCATTAGCGCAGGCCTGTGCCGGATACCCGCACCAATCGGGCGAAGCCCTAAATTTTAAAATCCCCCTTCCAGAGGCTCAATCAAGAATCAAATACATAAAAAATGGTATAGAAATGGAGCTAAGGGAAGTGCCTCTTACCTGGAGCCGATGAGATCGCGAATGGTTGCACGGATTTGTTGTATTCACCGCCTGAAGTTTGCTCCCCAAACAGACCCCTCTCACTCTTCAAGAGGTAAAAAGTAAAAGTAATTCTATTTTTTACATTTTCACCCTATTTATAGACTTTTTAACTCATTTTTGGGTTTAGAAAAGTTATTTTTGAATATTTTAATGTATTTTTGGTCGAAAATGGGTTTTACGGTTGCTTCTTGTGCAGCGACAGGTCATTTACGCAGCTTCGATGGTGAAACAAGTTGTATTTTATACTTTTTCGGACACGGTAAATACACGAAAAAGTCACTATGGAGTCATCTTTTAGCTCTTTTCTGACTCGCTAAACATGAAAAGATTTCCGAGTTATTCCTCTTGACTCGTTAAACGTAAATAAGAGGCGGTCGTTTTTAAACTCTTTTTTCTGACCGTATAAAGAATGAAAAGATCGTCGGGCCTTTGTCGTTTCAGGTTCGTTAATGGGAGCGGAACGACGTGATATCGATCGCTTTTTTACTTTTTCAGGTCGGTGTCACTACTCACGAAAAGTACTCCTCGGTCGTAATGGCCGGGCGGTTCTTTCGAGCATAGTTTTATACTTTTTCGGGCTCGAGAGACACAAATTTACAAAAAACCCCTGGAGTTTCGTTTTTGTTGTCTTTTCAAACTCTCTAAACATGAAAAGGCGCCGAGTTTTTCCTTTGTCAGACTCGTTAAAACTTTAATGACATCGGGTTTTGTCGTAATGACAACATTCAAGCATATGCTATCCCCGTCAAGCTTGCCATCCAAAAATAATCAGGGTACTCGCCAGAAATGGCGGGGGAATAAAGGAATCATAATCGTCGTCATCGGCAGTATGTCGCTCTTGAACATGGCACTTTCTGCACTCATGTCTGGGTGGGGACATCTCATCTCGTTTCACACCTGCCTCCATGGGTTTGGGTTATCCTATTTGACCATTCATCTGCTCATCGTTTTGTCATCATGACCCCTGATCATTTGACATCAAATACTGCCAAATCCGTTGTTGTGTCGCCGATATGTTCAAGAGAGGTTGACCTCTACAGAATACTCAACCTCCCTCCGATATCTCACACAAAACATATTGTCTCTCTCCATCTCGTGTCGATGATGTGGGAAACATTATGGCCCACCTTCGATCAAGATCACTTCCTGTTGACTTTAGCTCATTATCCAGGAAGGTGACCTAGAGACTCCCTTCAGGTACCTTGGAGCCTGCATACCTCAATGGCAGTTTCTTCGTGTTCGACGTGAGGTTTTCATCGTTGGCCTCCGATCAGATGATTCTACAAGTGTTTGACACCGGCTCATTGATTCGCACATCGTGGGTTGTACCTATAGTACCTTGACGACCATCGTCATTATTGGTGGCACCTCTCACGTCTGTTAACAGTTTTCATCATTGACTGGTAATCAAATGATGTTCATGCATGTTCAACTTCGACTCCTGTATTCACATGCCTGAACTTGTACTGTGTTCGGATAGAGTTGGAGCACAAGACCCCGGATTGTGCATATCGAAATCTGGGCTGCATTTTGTGGATTATTGTAATCATTACATGACTCATTGATTGGATGGCTGTGACCATACCTGAGTCCATTTATTGATCCTCATCGGATGGCTGCGTCCATACCTGGGATCCAGTTTTTATATATGCTCTGTTATGGATGGCTGTGCCCATACCACATATATCATGTACTTGAGATATCAGTTGTACTTCTTTTCGCTGGTTCTCCGGCGGCAGTGTTTTCAGTCACACATGTTCTTGTAAAGCACCTCACCCCTCTCTCTCTCGAGCCTCATGCTTTAGGGGCCATCTGTTACACAGTAATTTGTCACCGTTTGTCACCTCGCTGTTACCCCTCTCCTGCATCTTGGAGGACTCATTCTGGGACTTGTGAGAAGTGACAAGACTTGAAACCACTTGCATCATTCACCTCTGAACATGAGTTGCATATGCCCTGAAGACATCTCCTGCACCTTGCCATTAAAAACATCCCTTTTTACATTAGCGCTGGCCCACTGTGTTATGCCCGTGCCAATGGGGAAAATCCTATGAAAGGGGCGCGCCATTAGCGCTCTGTCCCAAAGTCGCAATCACGCCAACCTTTTTGGGAAACTTTTTGAACCAATCAACCTCCGAAAGTTCTATCCAACTCATTCACCAACTGAATCCAAGTTAAGTGAGGATGGTTTGGCTTCGAATCTCCTTGAATGGGAAATAGTTTGCCACCATTCCATAGAAGTTTCCAAGTGATGAAGCCAAATCCATTATTATTGTGATTGATCTTATCTCTTCCTTTTCATCTATAAGAGCTTGTCTCCATTGCTTGAGCAAGCTAGTTCTGGTTCTAGTGGCAATACTTGTGCTGAAAGGAAGATATCAAGAGATTAGAGTTGCAAGAACCTTCTTTATGTCCATAAGGCTTAACCTAAGTAAGGAGATCTTGTCACCAAAGAGAGAGAGGCGTGTCCCTCATCCCTTCAAGATTTGCAAGACTTGTGTAGCTGAGAACCCAGCCAAAGGAGGACTTGACGTCAGGATGCTGGTTGTATTCTCCTTTGTTGATTATTAATAATAGATGACTATCATTATGGTTCCATTCTCATTATACTTGTAATGGTTGATGTTGAATTATATCCTTCCTGACTGATGTATAATTGCATATATTAGATTTCACGGTTGTGTTTGTGTTGTTCTCTTTGTGTGCAGGTGTACATTCACGGAGATAGTGGAGGATTGTGACCGACCAAGACAAAGGAGCATGGGTGATGTCTCTTCTACGAACAAAAGCGTTGGAACTCAAGTAGGTCTTCACCACCTACCTTTTATTTGCAATTAGGAACTTGCGTGATAGCATTGTTTGATTGTTGCTAGACCCGTTCTGGGCTTGTAGGGATTGCCTCTATCGGTAGAGGGGATTTACCTCTCCAACAATACTTTTCATCCGACCCAGCCTCTGCTGAGAGCATTCAACATGTTGCTAAAGTGACGATCCCTTATAAGGATGTTGGTGTAGGGTTAGTTAAAGATTCCGATTTACTGGGCACTTTTCCTTTCCCTCTTATCAACGCATCGTATTCTACTGCAATCATTCATATGATTTCATCATAAACCATTGTTAATGATGATCCTTGGATCATACCTTCTGAAACTGAGCTAGACTCATTTGGTACTCTTATGCCTTTGAGTCCGTATGAATTTGCATATTAGACCATGCAGTCGTTTTCCGACCCGACATCAACCAAAATTGACTTAATGAACGAAGTCCATGAAGAGTCATTTTCAACATCAAACTTGGAATTAAGAACGTTTTTCGAACTTGTTCAATCAGATGAGCAAATTCGTGAAATTCTATGTGTTGATGAGTTACCATGGGAAGATCTACATCACAGATCTTCATTTTTACCCGAGAGCGATCGTTTTGAAAACGATTTTTCATCAATATTTACAACTGAATACGTTAAGGACGCTCAGAATCCAATGAAACATCCTGATTCTGAGTTAAATTTGGGAAATATTTCTAAAACTATTCCCCTTGACATTTCAGTTAAGCCCGAAATTATTGAAAACGTTCTTATAGGTGCCTCTTGTACGGATGATGAAATTAAAATGTACAAAGCCCTATTTCAAGAATTCTGCAACGTGTTTTCTTGGTCTTATGAAGAAATGCCAGGAATTGACCCAGCAATCGTAGTTCATGAAATTAAAACCTACCCGGACGCTAAACCCATTCGGCAACGTCTGCGTCAAATCCACCCAAGAAAAGCTGCTGCAATTAAAGCAGAAGTTGAAAAACTGTTGAAAGCAGGTTTCATTTATCCCATCCCATTAACAGATTGGGTATTGAATATTGTTCCCGTGAACAAAAAGTAAGGGACAATAAGAATATGTATCGACTATAGGGATATTAATCGAGCATGTCCAAAGGACAATTACCCTACTCCCTATATCGATCAAATTATTGATGATTATGCCGGCAGTGAAATTTTCTCCTTTATGGATGGCTTTTCCGAATACAATCAAATCAATATTCTGCCTACCGATCAACCAAAAATGGCATTGATTTGTCCATGGGGGACATTTGCTTATTGCAAATTACCTTTTGGCCTTAAGAATGCCAGCGCAACTTTTCAACGGGCCATGTCTTACGCTTTTCATGATATAAAACACATTGTGCAACCCTATCTC
>APFE031306276.1:0-48980 GCA_000404065.3 Pinus taeda
ACTCTCTAAATATGAAAAGCGCCAAGTTTCTCCTATACTGGACTCGTTAAAATTTCACAGTAAAGGACCTGTTCTATTACAAACAGGAACAGACCACTCCTTCTTAGGGTTCGCATCAAAACTAAGATGGACTCATCCGAAGGATGAGCTTACAAAAAAGAATATGTTATCCTCCTCAAGCTTGTAAAAAATAAAGAGGTACTTGCCAGAAATGGTGGGGGAAAAATGAGAAGAATGAGCCTATTTGATATCCTTTTGTCTCAGAAATAAAACCTTACTACCACTCTTGAACACGACACTTATTGATTCACCTGGGTTGGGAAATCCCTTGTCTCACAGTTGACCAAGATCATTGACATCTTTAGCCAGGTTATGGGAGTCGACTTTGAGTCATTTATCACCAAACCATATGTCGTGTCGTTATGTGTTGAAGAGGTCTGCAAACAAAACATTCAACCACAAAATACTTACCATCCATTGTGTCATCATTGAGTCAGTCCTTGCAGCAACATTTCTTCAACTTGATCTATGATTTCGTGTTGTGGGCTTGCCTGCGACGAGTCACTTTCTATTGACATCAGCACATTATCTAGAAAGTTGACTTAGACATCGTAAGTACCTTGAGTTCTGCATGCATCAAAGGTAGGTTTCTCGCCTTCGACGTCAGTTTTCATCATTGACTTGCGATCGAAGGATTCCATGAAATGTTCGACACCGACTCATTCATTCACAGCTCATGGATTGTGCTGGGTACTTTGAGAACCATTGACATTACTGTTGGTCTCTCTCACGCTTGTTAATAGTTTACATCATTGACTGGTCATCAAGTGGTTTCTACCATGTTCGACATCGACTCATTTATTCACATGGCTAGAATCGTACGAATTCGGGAAATAGAGATGAAGACCCTAGATCTAGTTTCCACCATCCAGGCTGTGAGGAGTTTTGTATTCATTATGTTGTAGACCAATCATAAACAGATGGTTGTGCCCATACTTTGTCTACAGGAGTCTATGATTATGATGTATTATGAAATCATTCCTGTATCAGAGTAGTTAGTCCAATAGCTAAAGTTTTGATCTGAGTATGGGAATGCCTACCTTAGCGATGATACGATCTTATACATGTATTTTGTGTTGAAAATTGCAGGTTCTGACTGGGCTCTCCACAAGATGATCCTCGAAATGATAAAGTACTTCACCCTTCCTATATGATATAACACCCTTATCTATTACAGGCTTCGTACTTTTGGGGGCAATCTGTTACACTGAAATTTGTCACAATGACTATCTGCAGTTAATATGGCTCCATCAATAGTCATATTATCCTCCTTGTCAAGCCTCATACCTCTGCTCTTCATGTCAACTTCAAAAAGAGAGAAAGTCACTTAAAAACATGTTTATCTCTGGGTACGCAGGTTCTCTCTACCTTGCCTGCGTGTACGCACTCCAAACACACTGTACCTGCGTACTTGTACGCTCTGTAAGATAAAGGTTGGGTGCGTACCCCTGTAAAGGTCAAAAGGCGCGAGTTTCATCTTTAAAAACTTACTTGTGGTCACTTCTAGAGCCTTCTAGAAGAGTGTTTGACGTGTATGGAGCGCCTCCAGATGGTTCATGCACTCCTATGATAGAGGAACTTATCCCATCAAGAGAGGAGCTACCCCATCCAAAAGAGGGAGTATCCCATTGATGTTGGAACTGAATAACTTCCTCTAGAACACTATAAATACAGGCATTGGGCCAGAGGAGGGGAGGTTGAAAGCTGAAAATTCCAAAGGGTAAATGCTGCTGGAATTAGGACTTCCATTGTTAACTTGTGAGGAGAGATCACCATCCTTTCTTGTTGCCATATTGGAAGTGGGTGAGCTTGTCAAAGTAGAGGAAATCTCTTGTTGGACCCTGGGAGGAGCTTGCACAACACCAAGGCTCAGGTTGTAATGGTTCCTTTTTTGTTTCCTTAATACAAATAAGTCCATTCTTCTCAATGATTTGTTGTTAATGAATTATTTCATGTACTCCTTGGTCTATATGATGAATATGCTTTGTTTTATGAAATATTCAGGTGTTATGTAATCGCTTGACTGTTAGTGTATGAAGGTCTTAAAATGAAGGAGGAGCTCATCTGGATCAGCAAGGCTGGACTACTACAAAAAAAATTGGATTTAAGGTAGGATCGAACAACACTTGGTTTCTCATAGAATAATGTATATTTAGAGAAGGATTGCTCTTGTTTGTTTTGTTTGTCACTAGAGAGTCTTAGACTCCTAGGGAGGTTAGGTTTGTCCACAAAAATAACTATTTCCGCATGACAAGACTCTTGTAGGTCTAGTTTTGGGTCTTGTAGTAATGCCTTTCCCTTTCATGTAGAAGATCTTAGAGTCCCCCTTTCATATGTTATAAGTATCTTGGAAGGAGATTCTTTCACCTTGGCAGATGGTGAATCTTCAATGGTAATGGGAACTTTTGAAGGGGGTTGAGGTTTGCCTATTTTAATTCTTGTGCTCTTCCTTGTCCTGAAATACATGGAGTTCTATCCTTTCCTCTTCTGCTTTGGCTTGACTGGTCTACTGAGGGCAGTGAGGGTAGATGCTACCTCTCTTTCCAAAGTCTCAGGGGACTCTTCTCCTTGCTCTGCCTTCTCTACCTCTTTTTCCTCTTCTTCTGTCTCTTTTTGTATCTCTTCAACTTTTCCCTCCACTGTTTCCTTTCCTTCATCCGTCCTTTCTTACTCTACTATGTCACCACTGGCTTCATCTTCTCCTCCTTGCTATTCTTCCTCCTCACTGCCAGTAGGATTGACATCATAGGTTAATGCTTTTATGTCATCCTCAGCTGTCATATTTCGGAAAACTTCCCATGTTATAGGGAGTGTAAAGGTATGGAGGGATTCCTCTACTATAATTTTGATTAAGCCATGGTGAGCTAACTATCCTGAATTTCCTTCTTGTACATTTTTGCTAGAGTTAATGAGGGACTGAAGGAGAAAGTTAGGGATACTGATCTTTTGAGGTGCTGGAGTATCCATGCCATACCTCAAGTCATGGAGGATTCTGAAGTGGTATCCATAAACAATGTTGTGCCTCCCCTCACAAGAAATGTATTTGATTATTTGGTAGCTAGCCTCATCCGAGGGATATGGATTACTAGCCCTTCTAATTCCATTTTTATCTTCAATAGGGGTTTCATTATTTTGGAAAAATTTCTTCTTAGCAGCCTAGCCAATTGGTTTCTGATCTTTACTCCGAGGCAGCCCAAGAGGAAGGGTAGTGACCCTAGTGATGAATTCAGGGGTTATTTCAATGGAGAGGCCTCTAATGGTTATAGTAGCATGAGTTCTTGAGTGAGGGACTAGAGAGAGAGCAAATTATTGGGCAATTTCATCATCAAACCCTCGAAATTTCTAAAAGAAATTCATCTAGTTTTCCCTTGTGAGTATGTCCACCACTTGAGGATGTGCATGGAGCCTAGTGGAGTTAGTGAGCTCCTTTCTCATAAACCCTCCTATCATACTGCCTGTGCTTTTTTTAAAAACCCAAATATGGAGGTGGAGACAAAGAATTTTGAGAAAAATAAAAACAGAGGGGAATGTGTTTTTTTATATAAACAGAAAAATTTTATGTATTTTTTTCCCTCCTAAGGACTTATTTCATCCTCAAATTTAGACCACTTATTTCATATATTGATATTCAACAGGGGGAATGCATGAAACCTACCTCTCCAGATTGAAATTTGTGCTAAAAATTGGGTTTTCTCCCTTCAAAATGACTCACTTCCCCTCCTGTAGAAGCCTGTTGTTCCTCCTATAGATTTCCTATATGTGCTCCTGTAGATTTCCTGTAGGTGCTCCTATAGACAATGCCAAGAACAAGAATATGGAGGAAATTAATGGAGGATGGTGGTTACAAGGTTGTGGGGGCATAATAAGACTCTTGTGGCTGAGTTACGAGGAGAGAATGAAGAAAAGGTGGTGAGAATGCACGAGGAGGAGTGCTCATTACCCTTTATGGATACTTTCGGTTATGAGTGCTAAGCTGGCAAGGTGTATGTTACCCATATTTAGACCACTGGTCCCCACCTACTTGGTCATGATGGCCCCTCCTCGTAATCATCCCTCATTATTGCATTAGAGTTCACACTATCTCCCACTACTTGTCCTTGGCATCTTGCGGTTGAGTTGACTATGCACACGTGTGGGTGACATCTCGAATAAGTGGAGTCAACTAAATGAAGGTGGCCAAGTTAACTAGCCACTTTTCCCTCATTCAATCTAAACCATCTCGTTGCCTTCGTATGATCTATAATTACACAAATGCAAATAGAGTGACTTAGTTACTTACCTGTGATCCAAGTGTATTTGTTGTGAGGTGTTGTGGCTTTCTCTACTGCATGCCTTCATTTCCCTTTATGCATGTTGTCTCTGCTTGCTGATGTGTGGTTGTATGCTTATGCAGGTTATTCTTTGCTGGAGCTTAGCTGCAAGTGCCTTTCCATCCTTCATGTGTACACTCCCTTGCTGTTGGTGCTGGACTTCTATGGGATCAACTACTACAGGAATTCCTACAGGAGCTCCTGTAGCTGCTTCTCCCCTTGAAACTTCAACTTTCTCCTGTGCTTGGAGCTTGAGAATGATATTAGAGGTGTAGATAAAGATGGAGAGATAATAGGCAAGCTTCAGGTAAGGTTATTGGTGCCTTTTCCTTTTTCATTTTTTATTTTTGTTTTTTCAATATTGGAAAACTGTTTTTTATGTTTTTGTTTCTTGGATAGGAAACAAATAATGATACTTTGGGTGCGATGCAGGCTTGAAAATGATGGCAAGGAGGTTTGAATATGGTAAGAGGGATTACAGGTTCCTCACGAAGCTTTTTTGTCCCTCAAACTGCCTTCTGTAGACACTTTTGGTTCTCTGTAATTCCTATAGGAGCCTCCTGTAGAAAACACAGTTTTGGAAGAAAAAGGTGCAGTGGGGTGAGAGAGATGCCAAAAATGATGGAGGAAAGTGTGGAGAAGATGAGATTGGTGTTGGTATGAATGTCAGGGTTCCCTTGGCACCTTCTTCTACTCCCTGTAGTCCTTCTACAAACCTACAATGCAATAAAAATTCATTTTTTTTTTTTGAAAACGAATATGGTGCGTCAAAGAGGTTTTCACCTTAATTGCCTACCCTGGGCACCTCCAAGGGAGGTTTTCACCTAGGGATCTCATTCTTTTTCCTCCTTTTTTTTTGTTTTTTTTTTTTGACATCACTGGGCTACCTTAGAAGAGGTTTTCAACCTAATGATGGGACTCAAGCGCCTCATGGAGGTTTTCACTTGAGTCCTTATTTTTTATTTTTTCCTTTTCTTGAGTGAGGGGGTGAAGTGGAAGCTAAGACATGCTCCACTACCATCACTGTTTTATTCAAATCTTTAATAAACTCTCACTTGGAGAGGGGTTTCTTGTAGACTTTCAATCAATGTCCATTGACAAGCATGTGGATGGATTCATCATCAATGGTTTTGATCAAAACTGAACCATTGTCATTGCATTTCTCCACAGTGTAGGGTCCCAGCCATCTTGTCCTCAGCTTGCCTTTCAAATATTTGTATCTTGAATCATAGAGTAGTTCCCAATATCCCTCTTGGAATTTCTTTTCGCTGATATTTTTGTCATGCCATATCTTTCTCTGAGCTGAACTACCTCTGTGTGGAGAAGGGCTTTCAATCTGTATTCATCCAATCCATTGAGCTGAAGTAATATTTCCTTTTGTGCATGGCTGAGGTCTAGGTCAAGATGATCTACCATCCTTAGGGTATTGAATTCAAGCTCTATTGACAGCAAAGCCTTATTCCCATAGAACAGTTCATAGGGTGTGAACTCGGTGGTGGTCTTCCATGTTGTGATGTAGGCGCAAGTGGCCTCAACTAATCTGTCTGCCCAGTCTTTTCTGTTGTTACTCACTACCGTGGTTAGGATCCCTTTCAATGCTTTGTTAGTAAGCTTCACTTGCCCATTGGTTTGTGGATGGTAAGGGGTGGAAGTCCTGTGCTTGATCTTATGATGTGTGAGTATGTCTTCAATTAGGCTGGAAGTGAGCTGACATCCTTGGTCTGTGACCAACTCTCTTGAATACCCGAACTTGTAGAATATGTTTCTCTCAAAAAATTAGCTACTTTTTCTTCTATTCCTGCTTTGATTGTTTTTGTCTCTTCCCACTTTGTTAGGTAGTTGGTGCTCATAATGATGTACTGCTTCTGCTTTGAAGGGGGGTTGATAGGCCCCACAAAGTCCATGCCCCACTTCTCAAATGGCTCAAAGGTCACTTGAGGTTGCATGGGAATTTCATCCTTTGGAGTGGGTTTCCCCATCCTTTGACACCTATCACACTAGCTCGTGTATCTCCTCACATCCTAATGAAGAGTGGGCCAGTAGTATCCTTCTTGCAATATCTTGAAGGTGGTTGTTTTTGCTACAAAATGACCTCCACAAGGCCCCTCATGACAGGTCAAGACGATGTCAAAGACTTCCTTTGCCCTGAAAAATCTTCTCAAGATCTGATTTGGGCCCAATTTGAAGAGACTACCTTCAATCCAGGTGAAAGGGGCGCTTTTCCTTACTATCTTGCTTTTCTCTTTTGAGGACAAGTGCGGTGGGAACTGTGTTGAAACCAAGTAGCGTTTTATATTAGCAAACCATGGAGAGAGCACTGATATACAAAACAGATGTTCATGTGGAATTTGGTCATCCACCATTCCTTCTTCATCTGCAGGGAAATTTTCTCTAGACAAAAAGTTAGCAACAACATTCTATTTACTAGGCTTACCAATAATGGACAAATCAAACTGCTGCAGCAAAAGCAACCAACTAATAATGCGAGCATTTACATTTGGTTTGTTCATTAAATATGTAATTGCAACATGATCAGTGCGTACAAAGGTTTCATAGCCTGTGATATAATGTCTGAATTTGTTTAAGGAATGCACAACAACTAGGAGTTCCTTCTCGGTCACTATGTAGTTTATCTCTGCCTTTGACAAGTTTTTGCTTATAAAGTATATGGCATAAGGTAACTTTTCATCAATTTTTCCTAAGGCTGCTCCTATTTCTTTTTTCAAGGCATCTGTGTGAATGTGAAAGGGTAGGGCCCAATTTGGGCCTCTGAGAATTGGGGTAGTCACTAGCTTGCTTTTCAAGGTATCTAGGGCTTCTTAATATTTTTCCAACCATATGAACTCAACATCTTTGCCTAAAAGGCCAAACAAAGGAGAGTCTATCTTGCTGAAGTCTTTAATGAATCTCCTCTAATATCTAGTTAAGCCTAGGAAACTTCTAACGTCTCTCACTTTTTGAGGTGGTGGGACCCTTTGGATGATGGCAATTTTGTTGGGGTCCACCTGCGGTCCTTGTTGAGATATTGCATGACCTAGCATGGTCTCTTCAGTCATCAAGAATTAAAATTTTCCTAAACTGAGGGATAGGTTCATCTCAATACACTTATCCAGAACTTTTCCTAGGTTAGATAAAGCTTCTTGAAATTCAGAGCCATAAGGAGTAAAATAATCCATGTATATTTCTACTGCATCATGAGCCAGTTCAGGAAATATACTCAATACCGCCCTTTGGAAAGTGGCTGTAGTGTTGTACAAACCAAAAGGAAGGACCCAATATGCAAAAGTACCCCAAGGAAAAGTGAAAGTGGTCTTATCTTGGTCTTCTGGGCTGATTTGAATCTAATTGTACCCACTAAACCCATCTAGGAAGGAGAAAAACTTTTTCCCTGCTAGACTGTCTAACACTTGATCTATGAAAGGTAAAGGAAAGTGGTCCTTTTTAGTGATTTTTTTCAATTCCCTATAGTCGACATAGATTCTCCACTTACCATTTTTCTTTGGCACTAGCACTAATGGAGAGACCATTCACTGTCATAAATGGGATAGATGAATCCTGCATCAAGCAACTTTTTCTGTTCTTCCTTAACAATATCTTTAAGCGCTAGGTTCATCCTCCTTTGAGGTTGCCTGACTAGCTTGCAATCCTCCTTGATGTATATATGATGAGTACATACTAAAGGGTGCATTCCCTTCATCTAATTATAACTCCAAGCAAAGGAATCTAAATGTTTTCTTAGTAGGCTGCATAGCTCCTCCTGGGAAGTAGATAGGGATGGATTGATTTTCAATGTTCTTTCTGGGTCGAACTCTATATTTTTTACACATAGAGAAGTAGGGTCAGCCATACAAAGATTAGTTGAGGGGTTATTTTGGGTGTCTCTTACTATGTCTTCTAATGGTGATACACTAGGGGGTAGACTTTGAATCAAATTTTCAATCATATCATCGTCATCTTGCATTTTTTCCCCCATGGTGAGCTCTAATGCACAAAGCGGTGCAGAATAAACTTTATCCTTACTATCCTCCTCCAACCAGAGAGGTAGATCATGTTCTAGCAGGGGCTGGGTAGGAGGATATGGGGTTAACTTCTTGGACATCTGCTCGTTCTTTATGGTCATGTTCCCAATCCGGCAGCTAATGTAAGCATCTGCTGTAGCCAACCAGGGTCTTCCTAGAATGAGAGGATACCCAGTGAGCTTTGCCTTTGGCTAAAGAACGAAGAAATCAACAGGGTACTCCCAAGAATCAATGGAAACCATCACATCTTCCACAATCCCCTTAGGAGTCACGGTGGAGCAGTTTGCTAGCTGCAGCACTGTCGTGGTATTCCTCAAGGAGCCCTAGAGGTTAAGTTTGTGCATTGTCTCCTTCATCATCACATTAATGGTAGCTCCCATATCAATCAAGGTATGTGGGACCATTGTGCCATTGATGTGTACATCAACTATTAGGCTTCTAGGGTCCAGATATTTTGGGTAAATTATCTGCCCCAACATCAAGTCGGATAGTTGTCCTATGACATTGATGGTTGGGGCATCTCTCTTGCACCTTCCTGGATACCTAAAGCACTTCTCTTTGATCAACCTATTGTAGATAGGCACATATTTTATGGCTTGGAGAAGTGGTATCTTCACACATAAGTGTTTCAATTCTCCTAGGAGTTTAGTCTCTTCTGGGGTAGGTTGGATTGTCATGGATGGTCTCTCAGGAAAGCGGCATTTGCTTTAGGTTCACTTTCCTCTTTATCTTCCTTAACCTCCCTGAGTGGAGTCTGGCTATTTGGGAGAACTTTCCAGATTGCAAGTTGATTTCTTCAATCTCCACAACATAAGTTGGGCATGATGGTTGCCCACTATACACTTGTCGAGCCTGTCTGTTGTGCGGGTTTGGATTTGGCTAGGAAAGCATTTGGGGTTGCCTTGGTGGAGTAGAAGGTAACAATTGTGGTTGGGCAAGTGGTGGAAGCAGAAGAGTGGGAAGAGAGTTGCACTGGGGCATCCACCCCTGATGAGGTTCATTCCATTGAGGTTTCAACTGAACATAGGTTTGAAATGAATGTGTGGCTGGTTGGGCATGATATTGAGATGTGAAGGACCAAGCAGAAGACATGGACCAGGAAGGATGAGTAGGGGGCCCCAAGAAGGTATGGAGGTGACTTGGTTGGGGTTGTAGTATGCTTGAGATGTACCTTGCATCCCCTAGTGATATGGTCTAGGTCCATGTGACCTTATTTGGTTTCTGTAATAGATCTATTCATTGACTCCTTCAGCCCCTTGGTATATGGCCCTAAGTATGGGCAAGGTATGGCTCTTGTCTGTAGAATGATTTTCTTCACAGGCTGAACAAACCTCTATAGAGTTCAATGGGCATTTGTTCCTAGGATGCTTCTTGGTGCATCTAGGGAAAAAGGTGGCCAAAGCCCTCTTTACTTCCTCTTGTTTCCTTTCGATATGTAACGTATCCAATTACATGGCAAGAGTCTGTAGCATCCCACTCTTGAAGTCTTCCAACATGTTTCCAATTTCACCTTTAATGGATCAATTGGAAGAAGAGGTACTGGCTATGGGTTGACTCCCCCTACCTTTCTTTCGGCTACTCTAACATGATTCCTAAAAATAGTCTTTATGTCCTCATAGGATAGTTGGTAGATGTCTACCCCGGCCAGTAGATGGAGGGTTTCTAAAAGGTCTTCCCGGAATTCCCCTGAGTAGGACCAACTTCAGAGACTCAGGGTCAAGTGTACACTGACCCTTTTGTAATTAAGCTAGAACCTCTTTTCATAATCTCCAGGGACTCATTGCTTCCCATGGTCATTCAGAAGATTTCTTGTTTGGTATCTTTTGACCTACAATAGTCTCGATATTTATTGTTAAAGGCCTGCTGCATCTGAGCTCAAGTTGTGATGCTATTTCCAGGAAATGCCATGAACTAGTGCAGTGCTGCATCCTTGAGAGTAGAAGGTAATAGTTTCAGATTTTTCTCATCTTTTTCATAGTCATAAGTTCGACAAATGACAACAAACTCAAACAAGAAGGTGTCAGGATATTCTGTATTCAGACCATGGAAATGAGGTAGGGATGAAGGGCTTATATTCTTCATTTTGGTGTCCCCATTGGTCTCCCAAATGGGAAAGGTACCCTCTATTCTTTCTCTATTTCCCCTAGCATTTTTATCTTTAGCCATTAGCTCCAGAGGAATGTTTTCTTCTTCTTCTTCCCCTATAAGTTTTTCAAATATGTCTGGCTCTTCACCTAAGGGTTCTTCTTGATCACAACCACCAAAGAAGAGAGAAGGTTGGTTGTGTGAAGCAGTGGGGGTGTTGGGAAAATTTTTTCCTGAGCTATCTCTATTCCTACAAGGCATGAAAGAAAATCTTTTTGGTTGGTTTTTTTTGGTTTCTTTTTCCCCACACTGATAGTACCTGTAGAAGTTGAAATTGATAACAGAAAAAATTGCAACTAGTTGAAATGAACTTGTTGAAATGAAATTTTCAGAATTGAAAAGGAAAGCAAGGAAATGTAGAACTTGAATGAAAAGAAATGACTAGTCTACTTTTGCTAAAATGAAATTTGAAGAATTGAAAAGGAAAGCAAGGAAATTCAGAACTTGAAAGAAAAGAAATGACTTGTCTACTTTTTCCGAAATAAACTATTGGCAGAATGTTGTAATAGGAAATAGAAGAAAGTAGTAATCACAAAATACTCTAACGCTTCCCTAGCAATGGTGCCAAAAAGTGGTGAGTGCCAGTATTGCAGCAAGAATGTTGCAACTCCTAGGCTACAAACTTTACTTTTATCAACCCGGTAGTTCATAACAAACTTGGAAGATTTGGTGTTGTATGCACAAGTACTAGTTCTCACTACAAGTTGTCACTTGGTTAGCTGGCGCGAGATCACTAGTAGCTCAAGCAAACCTCTATATATTTTAGAAAAATATTTATGTGTGATGAAAGAAAAGAAATATTACTCTACAAAAGCTATTCTAATTGCAGAAAGGAAAAAGACTCGAATGTAAAGCAAGACCTAGTAAACCCTAATTAACAAGCTAATTCTATTTTTGCCAAAAACACTATGAAAACCATGAGAGAAATTCCATTACCTACTCAATAAATTAAACAACATATAACCATGTTATTTCTAGAAGTAAATAAGCAAAAAACATATTTTTGGATTTTTATGTGTTTTTATGTGAATTTGACATGCATCTAATTTATTGTGTGTGAGTGTGGCAACGTACTGGTAGCGTCAAAGGGCGGTTTTGGAGCTTGGGAGGATGTAGGATGGTGTGTATGGGAAGTAGGATGTCTTAGGTGGCATTCTAGAGGCTTTTCCCACACTTGACCTTAAAAAGAAAGCCTACAAGAAAAACTACAGGAGGACACAGGGAAACTACAAGAGGAAAACAGGGAAACTATAGGAGGCCTGCAGTAGGCCGAGAGAAATTTCTTCTATTGTGAGGGTGTGAGAGTGGGTGGAAAAGGTGGATGAATGTTTGAATGAGGTTTCATGGTGCCTAAGGTCTACCACGAATCACCAGGAGAGAGAAATCATTGGGTTTTCTCAAGGAGAGAGGAAGAGGTTCTTATGGAAAATGCAGGAAACTAGGGCAGAATTGAGGTGAGATTTGGGAGACCTATAGGGAATGGATCAGATGGAGGGTGTGATTGCTAGTAAGATGACCTACTTCTAGAAGAGATCTATAGCATAGAAACTAATAGTCAACCTAGAAAATCAAGCAACCAATGAAATGAGTGCATCTAGGAAAAACAGAGTTTTTTCATAAAATGGGTCTAAACTATGATGTATGAAAGGAAATGTTGTGAAACACTGCAAGAAAGGAAAGCATGAAAGAGGAATATTGCAAACCAAGAAGTGAACATGCTAAAGGAGATCTAAAGCAAAGCAAAACTAGACTACTAACCTACAAAAGAGCTGCAAGCACTAGAAGTCCTATGAAGGAGGAAAATATGTCTTTTTGGGGCAACAAGAAGGTCTTTGCCTTAGATCATGGTCCCAGAGGGAGGAAGAGAGGCCAAGGCACTATTTCTAGCATTTTGAATCTTTTTTGATTTCTTCTTAACCTGTTATAGAAAGCACAAATGAAAGAAAACTACTAAATCATCAAAAGCAACCTATTCTTAACCATAAAAGAAATACATCTAACAATGAATTAACCTACAAACTGAAGTAAAGCTTATAAATACAAGTAAATAGAAGCTTGGCTTCTTGGAGTGGGCCCTAACCCAGGAGCTTCACCCCTATGAGGTAACTCAGTGCTAGCTCAAAAAGGATTCCATCTTCATTATCAAAACAATAGCAAGATTACGTAAAATTGTCAAAAAATAATAAGCTCGAAATTTGAGCAGAGTTTACATAAGAAAAATTCCAACACTAGTGAAGCCCTACGCCTCTCTACTTATACATCTAAAGCTACCAATATCTTCCTTGAAATAAAGGAGGCTTGGCTCCCAAAGCTCAAGACAACTATCAGTCATCCTCCACTTGCTCGGTTGCATTCTAGTGCATGATTCGACTTCTTATATTCTGAGCTGAATGAGGGGAAATTCGAAGCGAGGACTAATAAATGAGGGGGGTTCCCTCCTCTAATTCCTCTCCTCTATCTAATTTGAGTTATTTCTACCATTTGACCACTGGATCCTTGACTTTGACCTCGAAATCCATCAATAATCTACATTAAATACATGTTAGACCACATGGCATAATAACTAACTCAACTGACCCTATAAGCATAAATATAATCAAAAAATCATACAATAAGCTAAGAGAATGATTGACTTGAATAGGTTAGGAGGTAAAATGAGCACATATAATTACCCATTTATGAGGCTCATCACTCGTTCTAGTAGAGTGTGACATCCTTCTTCAACAACTTTTCCATAAGCGCGATGATCTGGGCATAGCCTTTGATAAACTTTCTGTAATATCACGTATGTCCTAGGGTAGAGCGCAAGTGTTTCACACTCCATGGTGCCTCCAAGTTTAGTATCACCATGATCTTCACAGGGTCTACCATTAGTCCTTGTCTGTAAACCACATGACCTAGAAGGGTCCGAAAAGGAACACAAAATAAGCACTTCTTCAGATTGAGCATTATCTTGTATCTTCGATAGGTATCCAGCATTAGCTGCAAGCTTGCTACATGGTGTTTCACCAGCCCAAGCACAGTCCAATCATCAAAGTATACTTCTAGGAACTTATGACAAAACTCCTTGAATGCAGAAATGACTACACATGCGAAAATCACAGGCGCATTCTTCAACCCAAATGGCATTATAGTGTACTAGAAATAGCCCTACTTAGTCATGAAGCTTGTCTTGCTCCTATCCTTCAGTGTGATTTTGAACTGGTGCTACCCCGAGAACCCATCAGCGAAGGAATATGCTTCCTGGACACCTACATTGTCCAACACTTCATTAGCTACTGGAGTCGGGAAAGGATCATGTACACAAGCGTCATTCAAGTTTTTGGGATCCACACATATCCTTATTTCATCCTTCTGCTTCTTTTCTTGTACCACCATTGGGATTACCCAATCAGATTCTTCCATAGGCTCAATGATTCCTACCAAAAGCATCTTGTCTAGCTCTAAGCATACCTTCTCCTTATACTTTGGGTTGAGGTGGTAAGGTATTTTCTTAACCAGCTTCACGTCAGGATTCAGTGTGATCTGCATAACACCTAGGTCCTCGATTATCCCCTTTAGATCCATATACTTGGTAGGAAATAAATCATGGTCTTCGCAGAGCAATTCAGTGACCTTATCCACCATCGCATCATCCTAGTAGTCTCCAATATTTGCAAATTTGGGCTCTACCTCCGTACCAATGTTTACCTGTTTCATTTTCAGTGGTGCGGTTATATCAGGATTCTCAACCTATGGTCCTTCAACCTCCATGGTGACCTTCTATTTTAGGGATGTTAATCTTTCATAGATCCTCATCCTCTTCTTCAGCAGTTACATTATAGAACTCTAGTGTGTGACTCATCTGAGTAGCCCACTCAGGTTGAATCATGCCTAAAGGATCTTATGATATCCTAAAGATTGTTGCCTTTATCTCTTATAGTTCCTCATAAATACAATAAAACCCATCTTTAAAGTTGAAAGTCATTATGAATCCTTAGCGCAGAATATCCCACTCACCTGTACCATGGTGAAGCTATGTTTCTACATACTGGTTCATTGAGACGACATCTAGGGTGTGACAGAACAAGTGCACCCATTTAGGTTGGGGCTTCTCTCCATAAGCCCGAGCCCATTTGGCAAAATGCGTGCGTGGATTATCCTACCCATCATATTTGTCTATTATTCACACCTTCAGCTTCCCAAAGCGTGTTCTTGTCATCCTCCTACATTTGCGCCAATCATCAAAGCTTCCCTTGTGCGTATCACGCCATCTTGTGGGTGTAGTGTGCAGTGCCCAGTCCAACGCCTGGAAGCGTTGCTTTTCTGGTACCTCCATCTCAAATGCATCCAAAAAGATATCTACATCATTCAGGCCATCATACATGGGCATATTTCTTACCTTTGATGACACACAATGCAACGACCGGGTCATCATGTTATAGCTCAGTGTAGTTACCTCATGTAAGCGATTTTGTTAGCACTCTAATTCTTCATCAGAGTCTGAGGTACAAGAATTCTCGTGATCACATGTAATTTGTCCATCCGCTATTGGATTCACCCAATCTTGGTCTCATGCTATTATCATATAAATATAGTCTAGATCGTCATCACTCTCATAATCTCAAACTGGTTCAATATAGCGTGATCCTTCAGCAGGATTTAGGGGTGCTATTACACAGAGCGATTTCTCCTCAAATATCATCTTTCATCTTTTTAGGTTGATTACCCCATTCATATTAGTTGCCCAATCAATGCCAAGGAGCGTAAGGTAGGGGTCACTATCATCCACAATTTCTATTACTTCAAAGTCATCTCGCACGCTCGCACCTTCAATATCTATAGTCACCCCCAGCAACTGTCCCATGGGGATGATCTTCTGTTGATTCGCCATCCTTAGCTGAACTGGAGACCACTACAGTGCACATCTTCCCATGTTTTCCCAAGTCTATTTTGGTAGGACGTTCACGTCTGACCCCAGGCCTAAGATAACTTGATCCATCTCATATTCTTTGATTTGCGCAGTCAGTCTCATCTCCTTTCTCATCCTTGTCTTATGTTTACCAAGATTTTGTACTATGCGTGGCTCAGCTGGAGCGTTTCCAGCACATCTCTTTATAAGCTCCTCTTTTCAGGTGAAAGCACCCTAGGGCTTTCGGTTAGAACTCTAAAAGAGCATAAGCAAACTACAACAAGAAATACTCAAACAGCTTAGGCAAGATGCTTATATTATCAAACTAAGTAAGAGTGACCGTACTCAGTGTTCCTTCATTCAAGTAGGTCTCGCAGGGTTCAGATTCTCTGCAACTCCCAATGTTCTTCAAACATGTTAATCATTCAATTCGAACATACATAGCAGTATAGCAGTAAAGCATATTCACGAAATTGACTTTATTTCATATAAAAAAATGATTCATCATACATCAAAATGAAATTCATATATGAATTAAAACATAATTTGATGCATAGACAGTTAATTTCGGAAGCAAGACAACATCTCTTTTATTTCAGTAAGCTACAAATAACATGGAGATAATTCACCTGAGTATTTCTCTAGCTCCAAGCGGAAGCGTCCTTCGGATTTGTCCTATCCCAGCCTTCAACAACCTTCTTCCATCACCAACACCATGATATCTCAAGAAAAAGGAAGGATATATATAATCAAGGAAAAAAGGGTTTCCTGAAGCTTGGGGAAGTGCATGAGGCATAAGGATTCATCAATCTCAGTCAGGGATAATCTCAGTATAATAACTCTATCTCTTCTCCTCCTCCTCAAGGCCTTCCCATAGAGGTCTATTTGTACCTCTTCCAATTAGTTTTTTAGCTGGGAAACAATTGAGCCACAGGAAATAGGATGTAATCAGCAGGTAAAGCCTGTGAACTCCACCCAAAATTAAGGAAATTTATTTTTTTAAGTGTTTTAATACATATACGCAAGTTGGGTATTGACTGACCTACGTGTACATGCTTTTAGCTTAGTAAAAAGTAGCGTACAAGGAATAAAACATGGTTTTTTATATATTTGGACCAAGTCTAGAAGGAGGGGTTTCCCTAGGCCATAAACAAAGCACCATATACACCAAGAGTGGTAAATGGTGCTATAGCATATGCCCCCTAATATATGAGGTCAGAAGGGGTACATGATGGCCGAAATATATTCAGTGTATGGAAAGAATCATGCCAAGACTAAGAAGGACTTCACCAGAATTCAGCCTGCCAAGCTGTCAAAAGAGATCAGAAAGAAACTATTGCCTTAGGCAGGCATACGCATGCTTAGAGAAAGTAAAGCATTTCCGTATATCAAGTACAAGCAGATCTAATATGTATACTAGTATAAAGGAACTAAAAGTACCTAATGGACATTTGATCGTGATCGAAAAGGTACATGTCTGAATATTACGTATAAGAAGACGATCAATGATGCTGAAGAATGAAGCTGATCACTAATGTCGAAAACTAATGCCAATAGTACCAAATGAACATGATGGAATAAAATGTTGCTACATCGCAACTCGACTGCCAGCATATAAGATGTCAATGTGAAGAACTGCAACATATAAGGTGGATGGTGTCAACTAGCAGCAATAGGAGCAACTGACAAGTGAACCAAAACATGTTGATGCAACCCGAGGTCTTCACCAACCACTGCATTACATTTCTACACAATGGGAATGAATGATCTAAGGTTGACCATGTGAGAAATTGTTTCATTACCGATCATTGATGTATACTGCTAACAAACACGATACTACTCACAAATAATGATAATGAGAGTCAAGGTACCCAGTACAATCTAATAAGTGTGAATGAATGAGCTGAAGTTGAACACTTCAAAGAATCTATCAATCAGGAGACAATGATGGTTTCCCACTATCAATAGTGAAGGAATCTACCACTAATGACTGTAAACCCAAAGGTACTCCCAAATGGACTCTAGATCTTTTTCCCAGAGAAAACGAGCTATAGTCGATAGGGAAAGATCTGCTATAAGGAAGGCATTAAGGCATCCTTCATAAATCTAGTGTGAGTGTAACCCATAGACCAATAATGTGCAAGGAATCAGACAAAAAATATGTAGTAACCGAACTGAAGCATGTTTCCAACGTACATAAGATGTAGGTAGCACGTGATAGAAACCCTCTGAACCAACCAATAATGAAAGCTGACACAGAGGCGAGGAATCCACCAATAGGGTCAAATGGAAACTAAGGCAATGCACGAATCCCAATGTGTGATAGTGAAAGCTGATGTCGAACACAAGGGAAACCACTCAGTCAAAGACCCATGATTCCGATTGATGCTGAGCACAAGGTGACCTATCAATAATGAAAATAGGTCCAGGATGTAGCTCTAGATCTGCCTTCAGAGAAATTTGTCGTAGTCGATAAGGAGAAGACCTGCAAGCAAGAATTCAATGGACACCTTCTCAAACTGGCACTAGCAAAGGACCAATATAACTGATGTGATCACAAACATGACACTGACAAAAAAGGATGGCCGACTGAAAATAAGGTCAAGAGACAATGCAGAGAGGCTGACTTAGGTTTAATTCCCTTGAACAAAAGGATGACTCAATGATGCCTATATGGCAGCATATGATAACTATGTATAAGTTTGTCATGTAAGAGACATAAGAAAACTCTCCATATGATTGGAAGAGGTTACCAATCGGAGGAGTACTAACTCAATAATAAGGTTAAGGCACTCCTAAGTCAAACTAAATCCCACCCCAATGGAGGAGAGACTTTCTTTTGAGTGCTTTGTTCAAGGGCCACACGACTGACTCTAGATGCCAACAAAATATGGAAAATGTCATCCCGTTACCACTCTTTTTGGAATTATTGGGTAGCGGATCCCCCCATAGCAAAGTTTTGGGGCTTGTAGCCCAAATTTTTGTCAAAATTAATGTAAGACCCCGCTAAATGTGGGCGCAGAGTGCGAGAGTCTATGCTTGTCCACCCTAAATTACTGTAATTTAATATAGAATGTGTCAGCCTACCCATGGTTCGTGGACCATGGTAATGTATAAACAGAGTAGGGCTCTAAGTGTAGAAGGCAGCTTTAGATGCGATCTTAAGTGATATGGGTTTTTGAATGTGATATTCGCTCTGAGTCTGTAAGATTGAGTCTTGGGTTATAGGAAGAGGAAGAGGCTCTGCAGCTATGTGCATAGAGTCCTGGTAGTGTCCGCAGCTGTGTGCGGGGACCCCTGCAGCTAAGTGCGCAGGGCAGAGTTGGGATGGTAATGGAACAAAAGAGTAGTAAAAGCTAACTTGATTCTGAAATATTGTGCATCTGTTCGTAGATCTATATGTTTATGCTTCTATTATATGTTTATGCATATCCTTACAATTTATGATTACACGCACTTGTTATGAATGTTGAATGATTAATAAGAATATTGGGCCCACAAAACTAAGCAAAGATATGCGAGCATGCAGGATCGGTTTAGGAACTTCCCAAACTTCATCAAGATATCCCTATGGTGCAGAGACCTAGTTCCAACACCCTCCCATACTACCTCGGGTGAGACCTCAGTCTACGCACCGTGAACTATTGCCGAAAGGGCCAGTAGTTTCAAGATTTGTTTGGCTAAATCACTTCTGAACCTGGGTCAAGCCCCAACAAGCCAACAAATGGTTCCGTTGTTGGGATCGGAATTTGCGTAACGGATGTCTGATGTCGGAACACTGGAATCCTACGAAGAAAGAAACTGAAGATTGGTTGGATCAGACGCTCCATGAGTTCATGACATAGGAAAATAGAACTCCACAAATATCTTAGATGAGGCAGCTATATCACCTCGTATATACAGAAATCCACGAGATATTCTTCGTGTCCTTCGCTTCAGAGCTATATGATTGGATTGTGACATTAGGGAAGGTATAAGCTCGATCAACCGATCGTGTGGACTCCCGAGTTAGTACGTAGATTAAAGGCATCAAAAAATAAGATGTGGACCATTGGCTTAGCTAGGTAATAGGGGGGTTTATGACTGAGTTTATGATAGACACAACCATGAGCTATAGCGAAGTAGAACAATGTTTCTCAAGGGACCACGAGGTAGGTACATTAAATCCCTAAATACATGGATTAAGATGTTTTTATGTGAAAAGCAGGTTATGCGAATACAAAAGGATCAAAGGATTAGGGAACAATCCTTTAATTTCACCTTCGTGAGAGAGCGAGGAAGAGCGTGCTTGGGGTTCTTTGAGAAGCATGGTCAGTTTGATAAGACAATGCATTCCGCAATTATCACCTCCACTTACACCATCACCCGATTCACCTACTTCACCTCCATCTTCACCCACACCACCTCCACCACCCCCACAGTTCAGCATGGCAAGCGCGATCAAGCTACTCGTATTGAGAGGAGTAGGGAATGATGATCTAGACCAGTTCTGGTTCATGGTAAGAGCAGTGTGGGAAGCACAAGGGGTCATGGATGACAACATTAAGAAGGCCAAATTGGTGAGCATGTTGCAGGATCGTGCACAAACATGGTATATCAAGCACTCAATTGATCACCCAAATGTAGGAATAGTGGAGATCTAGGATACATTGAACAAATAATTTAGCTGACTGAAATTAGAGACACAGTCAATCATTGGATTTAAAGAGATTGTGATGCTTCTAGGCAAGACCCCCTGGGATCTGGATCAAATACTGAAGACTATTATCTGTGAGGCTAGTATGATGCTAACGGATGTGCAACACCACGCATGGTTTGTGGTGTCTTTGACACCACACCTGAGGATGATGCTATCACAGCAGAGGCTTTCAACCCAGGCATAAGCATTGGAGATGGAAATAAGGTTGCGTGAAACACTGATATAGGATCTGGGATTAGGAGTTCAACAGATCCATGCATAGCTTTAGGATCTCTACCTGGAAATACAGAGCTTGAAGTAAAATAGGGCACCTCGGCTAGAGGTGTGCAAAGAAGTGTGGTGCATAAAATGTAAAGGCCAGGGCCATGACAAAGACCACTGTCTAGTATTCGCAAACTACTTAGCAGGAGGGGGACCAATGCCATTGAGACTAGGGGCATAGGTAGGACCAAGTGTGGAACCTATGCTCTAGTGCGTGATCTATCAGTTGGGAGGAAAGCACATGATAGACAACTGTCATTTGTTGCAGAAGTATACGCAGACTCCCCAACAACTATTTTGCATTTTTTGTAGATCGGTGGGCCACGATGATCGTACTTATCACAACTACGAGTTAACGATGGATTGAAAGCTTTCATATCGAATTTAGATGGAAACATGAAGCCTTGACCTAGCAACAGGGATGGTGTATGGTGGATTTCAAGGGCGAGGTTGAGGACGAGGAGGAATGGGGCCAAGAAGGGGCTGAGGATAGTTAATCTCTTACAATTCCAGAGGACAAGGGCACTACACTCACAATTTTACCAACCTGACGAGACTATCTTGTTCATATAGTGCAGATGCACGAGAAAGGGGTACTTCAGCCTAATCCAACACAGAATATTCCAATGATGAGATCTGAACTGCATGACGAAGACCCCAACATGAACATGGTGCTCAGAAGTGGTGTGACCAGATGGGAAGATAAGGGGAAGCAACCTGAGGAAGATACATGGGTTCAAAAGGTCCCTACAAAGGAACCTATGTTTGACTTGGAACCTGCAAAGGAGACGTGAAGAGCTTTGCGGAGGCCTATACTTCAGGTAGTGAGGATCAACCAGAGATAGGGATGGATCCTTCTATGCTAACTACCTTTCCAAAGACATGCATGAGATTGCTATGCAACAACAAGGCAACTAAAGTACTTTAGGAATTGATAACTAGATGTGTAGGGTCAGGGGAACCATGCATAGTTCATAAACTAGGAAATCATACATTGCGCACCGAGAGGGAGATGAGATTAACAACACAGATTGGCGAATATGAAATGGATCAGGTAATTCTAGACCTGGGTTTGGACGTGAATGTTCTACCAAAGAAAACATGGGAACACATGGGTAGGCCCACATTACAGTGGTACCCTATTCAATTACAGATGGTGAACCAACAAAAGTTCTTGCCCATGGGGAGGTTGCAAGGGGTGACAGTGCATATTGAAGGCGTGAGCACGCAAATGGACTTTAAAGTAATAGAGATTGTGGATCACAGCAGCCCTTACCCCATGTTACCAGGAATAGACTAGGCCACTGATATGAATGGAGTCATCAACCTAAAGAAGCGGAAGATGATATTCGTGAAAAAGTCTCTATGCGTAGTAGTTTCACTAGATCTAGTCGAAGGAGGGTGCTACACCGAACTAGTGTGCGACGATGAGCTGGATTGCATTTACCAGATAAAAACACAACATCAGGACTGGGTGAACCCAACCGTAGATGGGAGAATCTCATGGGAGCATGACAGTTCTTATACTTCGGATTTAGATAAAGAAATAGAACGTTGGCAGAACCGGTTGCACAAAGTGACAACATTGAATTGCAACATGATGATCAGATCACTATGGTGTGTGAAGACCGAAGCAAGGGAACTGCCAACCTACGATGGGGTAATAGGAGTGGATGAATTCTTGGACAAAAGTGCAGTACCGGAACAATAGTGGTACGATGCATTGGAATGGGTGTTGTTCGTGACACCTGCACGATGGTGGAGTACACATCAGAAGGCTATGGGGAGTTGCTGCAAATATAGAAAATGGATGTGCTTATGATCTGGAAGTCCTAGCATTGAACACAAACTAGGTAGCCAAAACAGAGCATGCTACATGCCCATTGTGTCAATGGGTACAGACGTGTGCTGTGCAAGCACCTCCCAAACTAAGGATCGAAAATCAAAACCTGATGCGAAAACAGGGAAGGCGACACACTCCGCAAATATTTTGTAATGGAGCATTCAAAAAGCTATGAAGAGTTGTGAACAAAGTTCACCAAATGAGTCGAACCGACTGGGACCTGTGCATACCAGTGGTTCGATGGGCTTATAGGACCATAGGCAAAAATCAGAGCACAAAAATGACCCCAACATTGAAAAGAAGAGATAAAACCAGAAGGACAGAGAAGAAGCACCAGACCACAATCCCTGCAATTGGGACAAGACGTGAGGACTTGGGTAAAGGAATTAGGTAGTTACAGGAATCCATTCAGCGAGGGAGATTGAAACTTCGTAAACTCGATGAAGAGTGGTCACAACTGAGGAACAAAAGCTTGACATTAGACGAAGAAATCAAAGAACTAGAAAATGAAGTTGCACAAGTAGGCCATGAGAAACTAAGAATAATGGGACCAAGTCTAGCCAGCCCTACTACTGCATTAGAAAGAGTTGCGACCTTGCTATCATGGCTATGACCGCACCTTACTAAACAAGGAAGCATACCATACAAAGAAGAATGCGACACACTAGCAGACACAAGGGTATTTGAAGGGTGCCTGTAGCTCAGGCTAGCAAAAAATTTGAAGCCTCGCAATGAAGGTACAAACACTTGACTATTTGTAGGAAGTATAGTCTCAATAGTCCAAGTAGTTGAAAGAAGGCGCAGGACTATAATCGAGTCTGTAGGAGAGTTGCGCAGAAAGGAGGTTCTGCAAAGGGCCAGTAGGTCACAGGGGTCGCGGTCATGTGTGAGGGGTTGCACTGCTAGATGGGTAGGCTGGGAGGTGACCGTTGATGTCATTATTCATGAAAAGAGGTCTAATTTAAGGCAGAAACAAGTAGGCGGTGGGCCATTAAGACAGGAATTAAGAGCTAGATTCAGAACGATCTGCCACCAAGAAGGTATTAATGACTCGGAAGTGGAGGGAATGGGAAAATTCAAATTCAAACGTTACTATAAAATCCCTTGGGGTAGCCTCGAGGAAACACTTGGCTGTTTGAGATTTGAGCCAATACAGAGCATTGAGCACAAAGCTACCTTGCCACCTGTGAGTATGCGACTAAAAAAATCAAGTGTAGAAATAATGACGGCTGTGAGAACTAGAGTGCGATTCGCGGAAGTAACCCCAGAACCCCGTGTGACCTAGGAGGAGCCTGGAGAGGTAGCAGTTGCACCAGAGGTTCCCAAGTCCCCATGCACACCGTGACCACAGAAAAATAAGTAGCCCATGGGGCCAGTCTGAGTATCACCACGGAACCCACTATTTAGTCAATTATTAATGGAAGACAAGGGTAAAGCTGTCAGCATTGAAACAAAGGAAGAGGAATATTTGAAAGCCCTGATCACCCAAATTGAGGCATAGGACGATGAGTCGGATAATGTTTCCCAAGTGCCATCAACGATAAAGTTACCCCCTACATTCCCCCCTAGAAAGGGACAATCAAGATACCGAAGGACCTGGAGACAATGAAGAGTGCGCTCTAGACTCGCTTCTTCCAAACGAACATAGGTTTGATGGTACACTGCTAGGAAGGGTGCCTAATATAAAGTTTGAAGACTGGAGCTCATGGACAATGAGAAGTTCCCACAGCTGGCTATAGAGCAATTATTGCAGCAGAAATGGTTATGCGATGTGGAGAAGGCTGGGTTACTACATCTCCAGTGGATAACCCACTACCACTGCGTGCCCATCACAATTGTTGTCATCTGGAAGCTACTATGTCTAGTACATGATGGGTATCTCTAGCTGGAGGAGCTTATTCCAATCATGGCTAATTTGATTCACCAGATTTCTCGGATGCCTATCAAAGGAAACAATCCCACAACCATAACAGGAAAGAGTAGCGACTTGGCCCTCGCAGAAGCTATGAAGGCCAAAAATAAGCTGGAGAAGGGGAAGCGAGGGTATGTCATAGCAAGCATCAAGGAAAAAGGGGTGCGCATAGCCACCTGGATGCTGGCTGACAAGCTCATGAAGAAATGTCACGCAGATGAGGTGCCAGCATCTGTAGTTGCATTGGCAAAGCAGTGTGCAAAGCGGGTCCAGTTCAACTGGGCACACTTTCTTTGCGATGAATTTTTGACAAATTGTAGGGAGACCTAGGAGCAAGATAAGCCCTTCCACAATGTGTGGTTGCTCTTATCCATCATGTTGCCTCTAGGGGAGCTACCGGGGGATATCCAATTTCCCACCATTTAGAAGAACCTACCCAAAGCCACGAGGTACACCTCGCTCTGGGTGACGAAAGAGGCAATGAGGGTTCGCAAGATTAAGGTGTTTTGGGTGTTCATGAAGGTGAGCATCCAAACATGGATGAACCGTAGGTCGCGATTTCCCTGACAGTATACAAAAGTTTGCAAAGCGCGGTCGAACTCAAGGCAGATATGCATAACCTATATATCCGGGAGCGTAAGGATCCAGCCTAAGCATGGCTAAAGTTGTCACTCATTGCAACAAATGATGCAATCTTTGATGTGATGGCATTATGGTCTCTAGAGTGGCACGCCCTAGACCTGGTAGAACTAGAAAATATCGTAGCATAGTAACAGAAGAGGGAGACAAAGATGCGCATCGCCAAGCTGGCAAAGAGAAAATGCCAAGAACAGGAAGTGGTCGTGCAACAAAATGTGGTTGACGTAGCAGTGACAGCGCAAATGGAAGAAACCAAAATCACACCTATCGAAGAGACCGAGGAAAGTTAGGAAATTTCCACGAAACAGGACATATAGGGGGAGGTGGAGACACAGGAACGCTTAGACCTTACAGCAAAATTGACCCACCTCAAGAGGTCGCGCGTTCTGGAACAACCAACCGCATGCAAAAAGACAAAGACAATGGAGACTTTGGGGTGAGACCTTCTTGACAGTAGCGCACCAATTTGCGATGCCACTAAGGATGCTCTGGAGGAGTTAATGACAGAGTAGAGAATTGTGTTGGGGGCACTCAAAGTGCAATTGTAGGAATTACAAGTGCGACTCGCAGGAGTGACGACACCGCACCTTGGGAAAGGTGCATCCAAAACTGAGCAGATGTTGTGCGGCCACACTTTGGTGTTACCAAAATGCACCATCTTAGTAGAAGCCAAAGGTGACATGAGGGGTTAGTGGTTGAATTTGGCTGCCCTTCCCAGACAAACCCTATACCAGCTGTAGGATGGGGTAACTACTAAGCTTCGTGCTAGGGAGAGTTGCGTTCTCCAAGTCTTGAGTGAGTAGAAGGTAAATTTAGAACATCTCATCCTGCAGTGCGACAACCTAGTCGAACAACACCAAGGATTAGAACAGGTAGTGGAGGAGGCCTGTAGCAGCTTCCTGGAGTTGGTCGTGCCAGCAGCACTCTCCACCGTGGAAAAGATTCACGAATTGGCAACTGGAGCTCGCAGGACCCAAGAGCAAGGCGCAACCCTCTACACCCGTGGAAGTTAGAGATTAGTGCCACCATGCCATCCAATCGTGGTTGAAAGAGATAGAGCATGCTATACAAGACTGCATGGGATTGTTAGACTAGTCCCTCTTCACATTCACTTCACTGTAGGAGGACCCAACGCTATAACAATTAGAGACAAGAGCACAAGAATTGCAGTAGGCCTATGACAATGTCTAGGGGACTCCACAAATGGTTGCCCATACTTAGCGATTGGCCAAGATGAGGGAGGCCTAGGTTATGAAAGAATAGGTGGACGCCGCATGCTAGAAAGAAGCAGGGCTTAAAGCATGCATCTAGCCTTGGCTTAAGGAAGCATTCACGGTCACTGCCACGATCGAGGGGAAGTTGGCCCAGATGCAGAATACATATGCGCAAAGGCAAGAGGGTGCCACTAATAATGATGCATCAGAGGGTCACGCACAATTGATATAGTGGACAACAGAGGAATGTGTGGCGGACGTCCACGAAGCGAAGGAGTTGCTGGATGTACTTCGAAAGATCACCGCACTAGCCGAGTGACTCAAGACGAGTCATGTTGATTATGTTGGGGGCCTGTTGGGTAGAAGATCCTGCCATAGCAGATTGTTGGGGCTTGTAGCCTGAATTTTGGTTAAAAGTAATGTAAGACCCAGCAAAATGCGGGTGCAGAGCTTGAGAATCTACGGTTGTCCACCCTAAAGTATTATAATGTAATATAGAATGTGTTGGCCTACCCATGGTCTGCAGACCATACGAATGTATAAATAGAGCGGGGCTCTAAGTGTAGAAGGAAGCTTTAGATGTGATCTTAAGTGATATGGTTTTTTGAATGCGATATTCACTTTGAGTCTGTAAGTCGGAGTCGTAGGTTGTAGGAAGAGAAAGAGGCTTTGCAGCTATGTGCGCAGAGGCCTAGTATATTTCGCAGCTGTGTGTGTGGACCCTTGCAGCTGAGTGTGTAGGGTAGACTTGGGATTATAACAAAACATAATAGTAATAAAAGCTAAGTTGATTTCGAAATATTGTGCATTTGTTCGTAGATCTATATGTTTATGCTTCTATTATATGTTTATGCATCTCCTTACAATTTGTGATTGGCGCACTTGTTATGAATGTTGAATGATTAATAAAAATATTGGGCCCACAAAATTAAGAAAAGATCTATAATAATAATGTAGTAAGGATAAGGGATCTAGACTACACCTCTTCGCACTCCTTACATAGCTAAGCGAAGGTGAGACAGTTGCACAGTGCGAGCGTGTAGGATCGGTTCGTGAACTTCCCAGACTTCATCAAGACATACCTAGGGTGCAAAAACATGGTTCGAGCACCCTCCCATACTACCTCAGGTGAGACCTCAGTCCACGCACCACGAACTGTTGTCGAAAGGGCCGGTAGTTTCGGGATTTGTTTGGCTAAATCATTTCTGAACCTAGGTCAAGCCCCAACAAGCCAACACGAATATATAAAAAAGAAATTGACGTTTTGCTTAAGCTGGAAAAAGAATAAAAGAATGTTATAGTATAGTGGAAAGAACAAGTGTTAGAGAAACAGATGATCTAGTTCCTGGGAAGGGAACATTCCTATGCTCAAGGTAGGGAGGTGAAACTATTCAAGGACACTCAAAGGGATTCTCTTTCCACAGGTAAAATGATGTGTCAAGTTGTAGAAGCTAAGTGATTGCATGGTTGACTTTGCAGAATACGTGGTCAAATAAGTGGCTTAAACACGAGTGCAAGTGAAGCTGGCTCAAGGCCAAAAGGTGCAAATAGTCAAAATGTAATGCAACATTACAACTCAACACAAAGGAGCCTCTAGGGTATAAGGCCAGAAATTAGCACAGAGAAAGGAGAATGTGTCTTCAAGGCATCAATCATGGTGGGACTAAAGATCACTCCCGAGCCTACTCAGTATAATAGCATGGGAAACCAATGTCAGAGAGGATCTAACTAAGATTCCCATGTAAAGCATGGTGCTACCATCGCATCACGATTTAAAAAGAAAAATTGGTGAGTGAAAATGGTTTGCTGACCAAGATACAATGGGCTCGACCCTACGACTAATGTATCATTGAATTGAGGCTAGTATGCAAGATGCAGTGGAAAATGGTTTTCCCTAACCTAAATGCCAGCGAGAGAATGATACCTGCCATGACGGGTCAGCAGTCATGGGACCGAAACAAAATCTTGAAGAAGTCTCAAAAATTTCCTATAAAAACAACCCACTCTTGATAATCCAAGCCCACAGGTCAAAAAATCCATGAGACAAAAATCAATCAATTTTTGAAAAAATATTTTGTAATTTCAAAGTTACATAATTACTTTTGGATTCACAGTTTTTTCATTTCTGTTTGGAGCAAAGAGTTGGGGAGAAAAACTAAGCAAGCTTTCCTTTGAACAATTGGACCATTTGAATCACCCCAAAGTCTCCATGTAATCCTCAAATCCTACTTGTAATGCTCTATGATAGATTTTAAAAGTTTTTTCAAAGTTTTGATTGTGGGAAACTATGCCTAAAAATTCAACTCTATGTACACGCGGGTTGGATGTGAGTAACCCGCGTATACGACAACCCTACACGCGACTGTGTGTAAAGGGAACCTGCATGTATGTGAGTTAAACTTTTAACATATAAAGTAATGGTTGAAACTTCAAGTTTTTGTAGGATGACTACCACTTGGAGGGAAAGAGAGCATACTGTGATAGATAATGAGGTAATGAATTATCAAAATGCATTGGATGCTCTGAGAGGCTATGGCTTACTCAAATTCATCAAAATGCTAAATATGAAAGCCAATACATGCTTGCTAGAAATTTTCATCCACTATTGGATCGCAGAGGATGACACTTTCATGATCGACCAGATGCCTCTACAGATTGAGGTCGAATATATCTATTTCATTATTGGTCTCTCCCAGAGAGGGGATGTTGTGCACTCGACAGGAAGGACAAGAGGTAGTCTTTCAATGGAAGACTATGTCCATATATATTTTCCTAGACATCCAAGGAAGATTGGGAGTCAAATTACAATCAAACATGTGGAAAGTCTATCCTTGAGGATTTTTCTATTTATCATTGCACGAGTAAATGGGTCAGATTCCCTGCATCAGGCATCACATGTATCTATGAGCCTGGTAGTGCAATGTCTTACCACAATATTTGACTAGTGCATGCCTCTTCTGACTAACATGAAGTGTCAATTGACATCTATATAGAAGGGTCAAAAAAATAATTTTGGATATGGAACCGTCTTGTGTCCATTCTTCTTTGAGAAGGTACCTGGGCTACGTCCCAAAGTATCAGTGCCCATCAACAACCCTAGAGATCCACGAATGGGTAAATGGGCAGACTTGATGAAGTGCCTTGGGGGTAGTGACATGCCCAGAACAACCTTTGATGATGAGTTTTTCACCCGATGGGATCAATAGATCATCGCAATTGATGACTACCCATATGCTGACATGGATTTTCGAGGAGATCGAGACTTAGTGTTACCACCAAATGCGGCATGGGGAGACATAGGCAACAATTTTTAAGTTTCTGTGGATTTCTTAAAATTATTTGGACTTTTTAATATGAAATGAACTTAATAAAAAAAATACTTTTGATGAGACGAAATACTGACAAAATATAATGACCATGTTCCAGATGTGGGTTCAATGAGACCTGATGGATTTTCGAGGCACAAGAATTGCAGAATAGGGGCTGAAGAGATGGCAATGGAGACAAACAAAGTGCTTTATGCTGTTCAAAGAAACTTGGTGAGACTAGCTCTCCAGGTACCTATGATAGCTATAGAGGATCTGCTTGAGGAGATGCAACGCCGTGTGGTAGGGGTACCATAGGACTGGGTTCAGATACTTCGACATGTAGCCAATGTTGTGGTTAAATTTTTAACCACTCATCCTGAGCCAACTCGATAGATAGATCTATGTATGATTGGACATGATTATGGGCACAAGCCCAAATTTTGAGGGCATCCTATTCCAATTTTGTATATTATTTTTTAACACTCCATCTATATATAGACGATTTTATGATATATATATACAGATTCGATTTTTTTATGTTATTTAATTTGATGAATGATTAATGTGCCAATCTAATGCTTGATCAGCAATAGGGTCTACTAATGAATTCTCAAATCGTGGAATGT
Source organism: Pinus taeda (assembly GCA_000404065.3). Lineage (NCBI taxonomy): Eukaryota > Viridiplantae > Streptophyta > Pinopsida > Pinales > Pinaceae > Pinus > Pinus taeda. Next base: position 29,928 of record APFE031306276.1, read on the forward strand.
GAACGTATGTGATATAAATAAATGATCACTGCAACACTCTCATTCTCCAAAATTGGCGATATAAATAAGGATCGCAGACCTGATAAGTGTTATTTAACTACGACACCACTAGTTCTGAGTCTAGATAAACAACTAATGAATCAATCCCATAAGATATTACTTCGGATAGTAAATTAAGAACAATAGTATATTTGGAATGTTGTTCGAAGTAGGGCCAATACATACTCCCGTCGACACCATCAACTGGCCAGATCGATAATAAATCACCCAAGCCACAAAAGGAAGATTCTAAGTGTGCCTACTTACATCATCGGTGAATCCGAAATATATTGAATCATCCATTAATACCTGCCAAAGAAGATAAAAAAATATTGAAATCCTTTGTTACAAAAACACATAAATCCTTTGGTAATCTCGGTGTAATTTGCTATAAATCTCCTCAAGAAATTTGCCTTTCCTTGGAGACTTTGAAGTTAACAAATGGAAGATGGGAGAGGCAACTAAATTATTGCTTGAACCTTGAAAGGATCAACTCCAATCCCTTCAGTCGATACAATGAATCCTAACAGCCGACCGGATGTGACTACAAAAACACACTTATTCGGATTCAACTAGCTTTTATAAAAATGACATCTCTCAAAAACCAACCGAAGGTGCCTGGGATGATTAATTATCTTGCGAGAATGAGAATCTAAGTCATCCAAGTATGCTTCGATAACGTGTTTGATGTCATGAAAAGCATAAGACATGGACCGCTGAAAAGTAGCTTCAACGTTTTTAAGGCCAAAAGGCATCTTATTGTATGCAAACGTGCCCCAAGGACAAATAAAGGTTGTCTTGTGTTGATCCTCTGGTCGAATAATAATTTGCTTGTAACCAAAGAATCCGTCCATGAATGAAAAATTTTCATTACCCACGTATTCGTTAACAATTTGATCAATAAAAGGCCTGGGGTAATTGCCTTTTGGACAAGCTTTATTTAAATCCCTAAAGTCGATACATACTCGGATCATTCCTTGCTTCTTATCTACCAAGACTGGGTTGGAAACCCACTCAGTTAGAGGAACAGGGTATATGAAACCCGCCTCAAGCAGCATTTCAACTTCAGCTTTAATAGCTGTTGCTTTCCAAGGATTAACTTGTCAAAGTTTTTGACGAATAGGTTTGGCATTTTCGTATGTCTTGATCTCATGCTGGACTATAGATGGATCAATTCCAGGCATATCCTCATAAGACCAAGCAAAAACATCTCTAAATTCTTTGAAGAGATCGATGTAGATTTGAATGTCTTCAGGGGAACATTCAGCTTTGATGAAGACATTTTTTATTATGTTAGGATTCTTAGAGATGTTCAAAGGTACAGTTTGTGAGATAACCAACATGTTACCTTTGGTAGAAAATTGTGCTGGAGGCAAAGGGTTTGAAACTGTATAAACATCACTAGTAGACAGATTGGACAAACTAGATTCAACTTCACACAATGGAGGGAGAAAATATGAATGATGATGTAAATCATCCCATGGTCGATCCACGCCCATCATTGCTTCCAAAATTGCTTCCTCAAATGGTAAGACTGTATCCAAGCAATCCAGAGTTGAAGTAGAATCGAGGGTCCAAGCCAGAGCCACATCGTCATCTAACTCCTCTAGTGAAAAAGGAGTTGGACGATTGTCTGTAGAGTTAATGATAGATTGATAAGTGAGTTTCACTATAGACATGGGAAATGCCATTCCACCTACTTTACCTCCATCTAATGTGGTGGTAGATGAAGGTAAGGGCCAAGGGTCTGAAAAATAATGAGTTTGAAAGAGCTCTTTCTTATAAGGTCCCCTAGAGTATGAAATCACATTAATTCTAGTTGTAGGAGCAGGGAGGTCGAATATACCCATTAATGAAGAGTACATCCCAACTCCTAAATTCTCAATAGGTTGATGGGGATTGTCCACCAATGGAATGGTAGAATCTGAAGTTGCGTGAGAGTCACCTAGAGAATAATCTAACTGATCAACTCTAATAATCCTCCCCTCACGAGGAAAATAGAAGATGCAGAATAATGATGAAACTATGGAATTGATCTTGTATATCCAATTCATGCCTAAGAGGAGGTTATAATCCAGGTTCACATTGACGATTTCTACATGAATATTCACTACCTTTCCCCCAACAGAGATAGGAAAGGCTGGGATAATCTCGTGCAGCCTATGAGAATGTCCATCAAATGCTATTAAAAGAGTTGGTGAAGGAACAATTGAAGGTGATCCAAAACATGAAATAGACATCACACATGTGGAAGCTCCCTCATCTATAACAATCCAAAAAATATTGGTCTTTCGGTATGTGGACTTTATCTGGAAAGCCATATGGTGAGGAAGTCTATTTTTGACATTCAACATATCAAAAGTAAGCACTAAAGAATTATTTGGGTCTACTGCGTCAATTGCCAAAAGCAAAGCACTTCTCCAAGTAGGGAATTGCTGGAGTACCTCCAATGCTAACATAGCACAAGGACTTTGAGCTAGATATTCTACAATGAAGTAGTTCTGGGCTGCCTTAGCATTAGCGTTAATAGTCGAGCTCTTTGCGGAGCCTTTCGGTATCTGAGCTATAAACTCAACAGAGGGCCACTCAGTATGAAGTGGTTTTGCAGCTTTAGGAACTTATTTAGCCTTAGATGTTTCTGATTCACCATAATCACATGCTCACGTAGCAACATTGGTATGATAGCTCTTCTTATAAACATTTGATGAATTTTCCCCTTCCTGGTTGCCCCCGATAGAGGTACCAGCATTAGAATTCGTGCCAGCAAGTAATTGCTACCCTTGGGGAAAAACGTTAGTCATAACAGCTTGGGAGCTAGAGGACCCTTGATGTACTAATAAGCACTAAGTGTCTTGCATCTTAGGGCAGAGGTGAGTCAGATGATCTCCATTGCATAACTTGCATGGAAATTTTACCTTTTGCTTGGACTCTTTCCTACCCTCTCCAACATCTTTGTTGGGTTTGTTTGCATTGTCTTTTCCTTCCTAGTTCTTCTTCTTACCTCGTCCCTTCCTCTTACCATTGGATTGTTGACTTCTTTTGGGCTTAGTGGTTTGGATGACATTTATCGAGGTAGGTTGGGAAGGTGTAGGTACAAACGGTGCTGCCTAGGTAGAAGAAAAAGTTTGTAGAGACAATTATTGTAATTGATTCAATAGGTTCACCGCATTAACATCAATTGATCTGACTATACCATCAGCATGGGGACTTAGTTTCGGTTTGTATAAATCGATCTTAGATCTAGGAGCATCAGGTAGAATTTTCTGAAGAACCCCAGACTGAGAATATATCAGTTCTAATTGCTATGTTCTAAAAATGGCCTGCTTTTCCATATAAACACTGGAGAGAGACACATCCTTTCAGATCTCAGATTGTAGATATTTGAGAAACCATTTGAGAAGGAACTCTGGCAGGATTTTAGCTTTGATAAGCATTTTCCACCTACTCCATTCTTGGATGTGATCCGAAATGTGAGTTGCGGTGTCTTGTTGAAAGTTAGCCAAAAGTTCAGTTCCGGCTTCATATCGGATAGAAAACTGAAAATGGTTCAAAAAGACATTAGCCAAATCACAAAAGGAAGTATAGGTGCCCCTTAGCAATTCTATATACCATTTGGTCGCATTTTCGGTTAGGGTGCACTGAAATAACCTCAAGCTGTTAGAATCATCTATCAGGGAGTTGGATGAGCACCATAAGTGAAATGCGGTTACGTGGTCTCCAGGATCTTCACCACTCTTCCTTTCGAATTTTGGGATATCCGAAGGAAGTTTAGTTGGGACCAGAGGCCAAGCCAAATTGTATCGAATAAGATCATTTGTGAATTTAGTTAAGTCTGGCAAGTTCAGCGTGGCCAGAAAAGGGAGTCATGGCAAACCTTGGGAATTCCATCCAGTGTAGGTAGAGTTCCCAAAGGTCTGAAAAGAATGACCTAGATTTTGAAAAAACCAGATTTCCTGAAGTAACTTGTAGAGCCTACTGAACCAAAAGGTGTTCCTTGTGGTCCAACAAAATTCAGATTTTGACCAACTCCTATCGAAAATCCTCTGTAACTAGTGAAGGTACCCCCTAACGAATTGTTAAAAGGAGCTCATAGCCCCTGATAAGGATTCTATGTGTTCGGAAAGGGTGGAAAATTTTGAAACGAGTTAACTGAAGAATATGGCACATTCCCTTGTTGGCCAGAATAAAATTGATTCCCAACTCCCATCCCACTAACCGCAGGGTTTGTCCAACTCTAGAATGGGTTATTACCTTGACATGTAAAGGAAAAAGGAATTGACCCTGCTGTTGGAATGGAGTGTGGTATATGACCACTTCCAAATGGGAAACCATGAAAAGAAGCTGATCCACTCATCATGGATGTGGAGGCGATTGATGGTATGTTCAAAGGAACTGAAGGAATTATGTGAGACGATATTCCATAAGGGATAAATTCAAAACTAGATGCAGTAGCCTAAGAACTTCCACTCATTGACGGAATGGAGGTAGACCCAAATATAGTTGTGCTGGGAGTAATAGAAGGGATTTAAATACTTCCTCCTCCTTGTACAGATATTGGAGTTTGTACACTCTCAACACTCATCATAGATGCCATGCTTCCAGTAGTGGTCATCGAAGGAATAGATGGGTGTAAACCTAGGCTCGAAGGCCTCTAATTCGGGGTTCCAACGTATAATAGAACGTCTGGATGATGAGAAGGAAGAGGAGAATTCAGAGCTGCAACTGACTCTAAAATCTCTTCAACTTCGATATTATCTTCTGACCTAAAAAGTACTCAAGAAAGAACTGGTTTGTTCCTCTCTAACTCTCTAATGGTGCTAGGTCTATCTTGTGAATTAATGACCCCAAGCGGAGGATCAATCTCCGATGTGCCTACTGCCACTGGTTGAAAACCACTAGCAAATTGCTCCTACGCCTTCTAAGATAAGGCCCAAGACTCATAGGTGGTAGCCCACGAAGTCTCCTAGACCATCAAGATGGTCGATCAACCAATTTGAATTATTTAAAAGATCTACTTAAAGACTCAAAAAATTATAAAGCTAGGCTAACTAGGAGTAAAGAACACTCACTAAAAAGTACCTAAAGATATCAACAATTAAACAACTCTCAAGTATTTCTACTCTGGGTGATTAGGACCAGACACCAAAATACAAGAAGGTTAATAACAAGGGCCTTTTGAATATAGACTGGGGTAATTACGCCCCAGGCCTACTAGTGAAGGTATCAGAGGCAGTTACGCTGACCTCCAGACAAAATCCTTTGTTGGTGCAAGCACCCAAGCTTCACAAGGGTACCCTCCCGAAGTACTGCTAATGTGATACAATGTCAACCTTAGGTGCCATGGGATTCCCATCCATAGCCACCTATGTGATCCCTAGGATAGTCAACTATGGTCACCAACTCATATTAGAAAGCAGGAGGAACAATCATGAGGCAGGATATGACAAGTAAGAGAGGGGGTATCTCTCGTCCTTATCCTCACTCTCTGTCATGCTTTACTCCCAGTTACAGAGATTTCCCATTCTCTGTAACGCTATTGTATTTCACTCATTAATCAAACTTCTATGTTTTGTAGTTTGAGCGGCCTTGGAGAGTTAACTCTCCTCTCGCCTAATCCAAGGCCCTAATAAACCTAAAATTGTTGGTGTATTCTGATGACAACATAAAATTTCTAGTTTATTTTAATTAATCGCTTGATTTTAATGGTTGTTCTTTAAGTCAAGGGTAAATATGGGAGTGAAACCAATGATGTTTGTATGAAGCAATGTAAATTAATAAAAAACTAACTACATGAATGTAGTCATTTTCTCTTCGATGAAAAGAGATCTCTATATGGGTTCTATGAAACTTCTACAAAGCAAAGAACCTTTTATCTTCTTTTCTTGAAACACACTTCACACACCCAAAAACTAAAAGACTATGAATGCTTTAACAATTAAAACTACCCTAATGCAAGATATAATGGAGACGCAAGATCCTAAATAACACTCAAAAAGCCAAAGAAATTGTTTATAACTGACAATAACCCAACTTAAGTACTGAAGAGGATACAAATTTTGAACACAAAATTATCTCCAAACAAGAAGGACAAATAGTAAAAGATCGTAATTCACTTTCAACAACAAAAAGAAACCATAAACCAAACTTGGAAATAGAAAAACAAAAACAAAGTTTTTTGAGATCTTTTCTTTTTTAAAGAAGCAACCAAAATAAAATTTTCAAATCACCAAAATGCTACTAAAAATCAAAAGATTGAAAGAAAAGCACAAGTCTTTGCAAGTTACAAACTCAAAAATGAACGAAAAATTGAGCAAAAAGACTTCAACTTGTACAAAACGACCCAAATAGCAACAAAGAGTTTGACAAACTGACCAAGAAGCTAGGAAAGAAATACTTCCAAATTCAACAGAAAGACTTTCGAAAAGCAAGAAAAGCTACGAGGCCAGAAAACAAAGGAGAGAAAAGAAAGTAGATTTGAAATCCGGGTTTAACACTAAAACTGGAAACAATATTATGTTCTGGAGGACCAGAACAATCAAGAACTTCAGGATGAAGTCTTGTGTGCCAAAACAAAAATTACAAAATCGCTAAAGAAGCAAACCTAGGCCAAATGTTCTCAATGAGGAAGAGACTTCGAAACAGTAAACTTGCAAAATAATTAAATTCTTCAGATAGAAATTGATCACACAGAGACTAAAGGACCAGGAAACAAATCTATCTGGGCTGAAAGATTTGAAAAAACAGTGCAAAAATTTGCATACGCAACTATGTGCAAACACAAAGGCATGCACATGTGCTCCTAACACAACAAACTCGTGTATACTTGAGTTCACTTTATAGAAACAAGTGTGTATACACAACTGTAAACAAAGTAAAGAGCATATACAAAGCTTTGCAAGAGAAAATAAAAAACAAAGTCTGATCCAAAAGATCAAAGTTGAGGCCTGGGACTCTAGTAGACCAAATAAGACTATAACCACAAGCAAACCAATGACTAAGCCCTGGTTGAGAATGAACAACCGAAACCATGAATAACAAGATTTTTATCCCCAGCAGAGTCACCAATTATGTTTTGGGTGAAAGAACCCTAGGTCTTTGGGTTAGAACACCAACAGAGCATAACTAAACTACAACAAGAAATACTCAAATATCTCAGGCAAGATGCTTATATTATCAAACTACGTAAGAGTGACCATACCCAGATTTCCTTCATTTGAGTAGGTTCCATAGGGTTCAGACCCTCTGCAACTCCTGATGTTCTTCAAACTTGAAAATCATTCAATTCAAACATACATAGCAGTATAGAATTAAATCATATTCGTCAAATTGACTTGATATCATATAAAAAAATGATTGATCATATATCATAACGACATTCATATATGAATTAAAACATAATTTGATGCACAGAAATAGTTAATTTCAGAAACAAGACAACATTTCTTTTATTGCAGTAAGCTATAAATAACATGGAGAGAATTCACCCAATTCTTTCTCTGGCTGCAAGTGGAACCATCCTCTGGATTCATCCTATCCCAACCTTCAAGAATCTTCTTCCATCACCAACACCATGATATCTCAAGGAAAAGGAAGGATATCTATAATCAAGGAAACAAGGGTTTCTTGAAGCTTGGGGAAGTGCATGAGGCATAGGGATTCATCAGACTCAGTCAGGGTAATCTCAGTATAATAACTCTATCTCTTCTCCTCTTCCTTAGGGCCTTCCCATAGAGGTCTATTTATACCTCTCCCAATTAGTTTTTTAGTTGGGAAAAAGCTGGGAAAGAGTTGGGCCATGGGAAATATTAGGTAATCAATAGGTAAAACCCGTGAACTCTGCCAAAAATTAAGGAAATATATTTTTTAAGTGTTTTAATACATATACGTGGGTTGGGTATTGACTAACCCATGTGTACACGCTTTTAGCTTAGGGAAAAGTAGAGTATAGGGAATAAAACACTATTTTTTATATATTTGGACTAAGTCTGGAAGGAGGGATTGCCCTAGGCCATAAAAAACACATCATATATACAAAGAGTGGTAAATGGTGCTATAACACTCCTTTAGCCCCTTCACAACCTCGCTATCACACAACAACTTCATGTAGGTCTCCAGGAAGGGTCCATCTCCTGATCAGGCTTATCCTTTCTCCCTAAGGTGGAAGCCTCAATGAAGCTCTTCTTCGCCTCCATGAAAATTTCACATGTGTGCTCCAAATCGAACTTATTCTCCTTCACTGGAGCTTTGCGAACTCGTGTGTTGTCTTTGGGTTGTTTCCCTTTATCATCTCCTATTTTCATTCCACTTCGGAGCACTATATTTACGTTTGGATCCTCTTCACGTGGCTTAGACCTCATCATTTCTTGGTTCTAAGTCTGTTGGGGTGGTAGCGCCCTTTTGTCACATATCCTTGCTATTAGCATACGACAATATTATGTTTCATGATCAAACTGAGTGCAACACTTGCATGATGGACACGTAGGGTTAGTGCAATCACGGGCATAGTGTCTTGGTCCTCTGCAATTATAGCAGATCAATTGTCCTCCACCTCTGCCAGGTCCTCCTCCACCTCGGCCTCATCCGTGCCCCTGAAAGCCCATTTGCACCATCCCCATGCTTTGCTTCAGGGGCCACATTTCTGCCTGTACCCTATAGGCAGGATTTTTATCCATCATCAATTCATATCTTCTGTAATTATGCCCATCATGCCCTACCGACCTACAGAAGTTGCAGAACAGTTGTTGTGATGTCTGTACAAACTTCTGAAACAAATGATAGTTATCAGTGGCATGCTTTCCTGCCACTTGACATATAGCGCACCACAATGAAGGCCCCGCACTCAGTCGTTCTTGAGCTTCCCAACTCAAAGGCATCAGTCCTCCTCCTGCAATATAGTTCGAAAATACCAGACAATGGTATTTGCCATTCCCTTGACTCTTGCATTTCAGACACCATAACTCTTCACGCACCTCTGGTCAAATTGTTATGTCGTGCTTCAAAATTTGCATCTCCAGGCAAAGATTTTTTAGCTGTGCATGGATCTACTGAACCCCCAGATTTGGATCTTGCATCGATGTTTCATGCAATCTCATTGCAATCTCCAAGGCCTTTGCCTACTTTGTTTTCTTCTGTTGTGACACCACAACCCTTAGGTGAGGTAGAAGTGAAGCCACAAACCATTCACAATGTTGTTCATCTGTTAAGTTCATGTTAGTTTCACGGATCTTACACTTCAATCTCTGATCTAATTCCCAAGGTGTCTTGCCTGGTTACATCGCGATTTCCTTGAACCCCAAAATTGACTATGCCTTAGATTTAGGCCTACTAAATTCTTTATTTAGTGTTGTTTGGATCTTTGCCACTCCAGCGTTCAGGTTAGCATTAGAGTACCTTATGTACAATTTTAGCGTGTGATCCTGCAGAGCACTAACGAGGGTTGCCTTCTTCATTTTATCATCTGTAATGCCCTGATATTCCCATAAAGATTTAACAATGAACCAGAACTAGTCCAGATCCTCATTTCCCAAGCCCTTGAACAAAGGTACATTCACTGCGTTTGCCATACTAAACTGTGGTGGAGGCAGAGGTGGTATGGGTGAAGTCGTAGGTGAAGGTGGTGAAGTTGGAGGTGGTCTGGGCAGAGCTGGTAATCGCAGGAACCCTTCTCTTATTAACTAAATAGCACTTCATGGAGAAACCTACGCTATTCCCCCTTCATCACCTCATGGAGGTGAAATAAATGAACTATATTCAGGATCCTTTCTTCCTTTGTTCCTGTAAGTTTTTCTACTTCGCGTAGCTCTAAACGTCAAGGTAGCTGCATAACCTATTTTTCACATAATAACATTTTAATCCAGGTATTCAAATATTTCACGTACTTACCTTGCAGACATTTGAAAAAATGCCACTCCAGCTCACTATAGATGACTCAGGTGTTGACCACGAATTCAATTACAAATCCTCCTATGATGCAATCGAGCTAATGATCGACAACGTGAGCGATCTTATCCTTACATTCTTCCAACCTCTACACTAGCTCCGGGGTCCAAACAATAGGACTGTCAAGTTTCCACCTTCCTTGGCTATATGTTAGCTTCATTATCCACTCGTATAGCTCAACCAGAAAGGAACATAAAAATATCTCATGGATCTGTGTATAGAGGTACTTGTCCATCCACTATTCCTTTGTCAGTCACGAACTTCTGTTTTCTTGTGCCGCAAATTCATGGATCTTTCTATCCAACCAGTCTCCAATCTCTTTCTTAGTTGGATTCTAGTGATACGACATCACACATCTCTTATGCAGATTCTGGTCCTAGCAATGAAACAATTTGTTGGCTTGTTGGGGCTTGACCCAAGTTCAACGTTAACTATCCAAACAAATCCCTACACTACTAGCCCTTTTGGCATCCACCCACAGAGCGTGGACTGAAGTCTCACCCAAAGAAATATGGGCAGATGTTGGAACCAAGTTTCCACATCCTGAGATGGTCATGATGTCATTTTATTCCTTCTATTCCTAATTTTTCACAAGTCGTTAAGTTCTAGGGCTCTGTCTATCTAACCCCTTTTTCCACCCTTCAGTACCTCCGTGAAAGGTTTGCGCAGCCCTAACCTTTAGTTTAGATATTTTTTCATTGCTAAGACATCGTATTTCATAGATTTTCAAGTTATCTTAGGAATCTGACTTATCTTATTAAGCAATCATAGTTAGCACGACGTAAATAGATATTCTTATTTGCATTCAGTTATCCAAAATTATTACACACATTTCGCACATCACATAAGAATTATAAAGGAAATTCATACATAATATGACAAGATGCATTAATCGGAAAAAAGACACAAAATTGGTAGAATACTTCTCTTTATTGATATCTTCAAGCGATTAGAGACTCTATCTGGCCTATGCACACAGATGGAGGGGTCCACATACTCAGTTGTGGACTTCCACCCTTGGCCTCTACGCACTCAGCTACAGAGCCCATACCTACACTACAACTCAAAACTTAGATTTCTTACTTTAGAGCTATGGCTCTCTTAGCGACTACTGAGCTACTTAGAGCTTACTTACTTAGCTCCTTTTATACAATCTCATGGTCTGCAGACCATGGCTAGGTCTTTTACAACTAACCTTACTTTACAAAACTAAGGGCAGACAACTCTTTATGACTCATGACACCTTCATGCTCCGAGACGAAAAAATGTGGAGTCTTTACAAGTTTGTTACAAAATTTAACCCAAAAGATGGGCTTTTAGCCCCAAATCTATCCTTGAGGGATCCCATTCCCAACATTAATTACTTATGGCCTTTGAAGATAGAAGTAGTAATGAGTCTGATAATAATTTCATGGATGCCCTAGAATAGAAGGATATTTTTATTGAAGAAACATCTCATCTTAAGATTTTTTTAGAAGAATCTAAATTATCGGAAGAAAATTTGAAGAAACAAATCATAGAAAGGGAAGAGCCTAATGAAAATCTAGAATGTGAAATAGTAAGTCTAAGGAAAGAACTTGAGAAAAAAAAAAAGTCTTAATATTAGATTTTCTAAAGGATCTTAAACCTTAGATGAAATCATCAAATTTCAATGCTCTCCTCTTTTAAAGACAGGTCTTAGATACTACGAAGAAACATCAAAGACTGTAAAGTCTTCTATAGAGACAAGAAGATATCGTAATGTAGTAAAGAGAAGTAACCAACATCACTCCATCCTAGAACAAAATAATAAAGGGCCAAATACTTTCCAATTAAAATTTTCTTGGTTCAATCAAAAGTAAAACAACACTAGAAGGTACTATAGTCCCAAACACTTCTACTTTAATGGAAAATGTTTCTCTTATCAGAATCTTGGTCATAAGGATTCTCAGTGTGTTGCTTACAAAACTATCATGACTAGAGAAGCAAGAAAACAAAAGAATAAGGTTGGTGTAAGGAAATACTCTTACAATTCCTTCTATCTTGTTCAATATGAAATTGGATGTTCTGTTTGCAATAACTTTGGGCATAAATAATCTTAATGTAGGAGAAACGGGCGATCAATATCTAAGGTATGGAAGAAGAAGACCATTGAATATGAGAATTGTGGTCTAGATTTATATGTAGGGGATCAAGAAAACATGTGGTACATTGATAGTGGATACTCAAAACACATGCAGGTGATAAATATAAGTTGATGTATTTTAATGAAATAAATAAAGTAAAGAATGTAACCTTTGGAAATAATGCACCTGCTTCTATCAAAGTAAAAGGAACTCTTTTGCTAAAAGAATTGGTTACATCTGGAAAAGTTTTATTTGTTGATAGGTTGAAGCATAAATTGTTAAGTGTTAACCAGATGTGTGACCACGTGAATGAATTTGTTTTCAGATCAAAGAATTGTGTGATTAGAAATCTTGATAAAGGAAAAACTATAATAAAAGGAACAAGAAATCCAGGTAATTTCCATGTCTTTGAAGGTAGTCTAGAAAAATGTTACTTAATAAAAACCAAAGAAGGTTGGTTGTGGCACAAAAGATTGGAAAATCTAAGATTTACTCAAATACATAAATCAGGAAAGATAGGAACAATTAGTGATTTTCCCAACATCTCTCTACCAGAAAATATTATATGCAAATTATGTCAATTCGGTAAGAAAATCAGGATACAATTCAATGCCAAATAAGGTTATGCTATCAGGCCCCTTGAACATATTCATACCTATTTTTGTGGGCAAATGAAGAAAAGGTCACCTAGAGATGAACAATATTTCATCTTATTTATTGATGACTTTACTAGAATGCGTTGGATTGGTTTATTAAAGTACAAAGATGAAGCATTTGATAAATTTAAAGTATTCAAAGCTTTAGCAGAGAATGAGTTAGACTTGAAAATGAAACGTCTCAGATTTGATAGGGAAGGAGAATTGATAATAGACAATTTTTTAGACTTTTTTGAACAACATGGCCTCAAGAGGTAGTTCTCTATAACTAAGACTCCTCAAAAAAATGGGGTAGCAATAGAAAAAATCAACGAATGGAATGTGCCATGCTTAATGAGTCTGTGACACCTTGTATCTTCTGGGGTGAAGCAATGCATACATTGGTAAATATTCTTAACACAACTCATATCCATGTGAATATTGATAAAACACCTTATGAACTTTGGTACGGTCAACCCCAACTGTTAATAATTTTAGAGTCTTTAGAAGTATGTATTACATAAAGAATGATAATGATAAACTTGGAAACTTTAAAGCTAAAGTTGATGAAGGAATTCTCCTTGGATACTGCTCTAGAAGCAAAGGATATACATGTTACATTAAAACACTCTAAAAAATTGTTGAATGAATTGATTTTGTGATTGATGAATCATCCATAGGTATAAAAAAGAAAGCACCATCAAATGACAAAGATACTCTTACAACAAGAAAAAATAATGTGGAAGAAACAAACAATGAAGCATCAAATGAAGGAAGTGATAGTACAGAAGAACCATAAAAGACGCCATCAAGGTATGTTCAGAAAAACCATCCAAAAACTCAAATTCTAGGTGGTAAGGAATCTGGAATACAAGCTAGAAAAAATCTTGTTGGAACTGCTAGTCATCTAGTCTTACTATCCAAAGTTTAACCACAAAATGTAAAACAATATAGAAAATATGAATGTTTGGTTAAGGCCATGAATGAAGAACTTGACTAAATAGAAAATAATCAGACTTAGGAATTAGTTCCTAGACCTCATGATAAGAATTTTATTAGGACAAAATGGGTAATCAAAAATAAAATGAAAGAGAATGGAGAAGTAATTAGAAATAAAGAAAGACTCTTTTGCAATGGTTTATGCTCAATAATAAGGAACAAACTTTGAAGAAACATTTGCACCTATAGCCAAAATTGAAGCCATAAGATGTTTCTTTCCTTTTCAGCCTTCCATCATTTCAAAGAGTTTCAAATGGATGTTAAATCTACATTTTTAAATGGGAACCTGGGAGAGGAAGTCTATATTGAACAACTTGAAGGGTTTATTCTAGTAAATGATGTAAAACTTATTTGAAAACTCAAGAAGGCATTATATGGGCTAAAACAAGCCCCTCATGCATGGTATTATTGCATTGACATATATCTTCTACAACAAGCCTTCACTAAGGGGCATGTAGATAGAAACCTATATATACAGGTGGATGATGGTAAAATTTTAATTGTTATTGTTTATATGGATGACATCATCTTTGGTAGCAATGAAGAATCCACGAGTCAAAGGTTTGATTCTGTTATCCAACAAGAATTTGAAATCTCTTTACTTGGTGAACTAACATACTTTCTTCGTTTACAAGTAAAACAAGGAAAGAGTGGCATATTTGTCTCATAAAAAAAGCACCTAATTGAAAATTAGTATTAACACCCATGGTTACAGGATGTAGCCTTAGCTCGCATGATGATTCTCTCGCAATCAACCAACCAAAATATAGATCCATGTTCAGAATTCTACTTCATCTTACAAGAACAACACAAAATATCATGCATGCATTTGGGATTGTTGGAATATTTCAAGCTAATCCAAAGGAAACTCATCTTCATGCGGTCAAAAGAATCTTCAAATATATACAAGGCACTCAAGACTTTGGTTTATGGTGTCCCAAATATGTAGATATTACTCTTCATGCTTATACATATGCAAATTGGGCAAGAAGTGTTGATGATAGAAAAATCACTAGTCGAGGAGCATTCTATATGGGGCCCTACTTGGCATCATGGTTCATCAAAAAATAAAGATCAATTTCTTTATCTACTACAGAAGAAAAATATGTTGATATTGCATTTTGTTGCACACAACTTCTCTAGATGATGCACACATTGCAGGATATTGAAATCAATTGTTCTCCACCCACTTCCATTTTATGTGATAATAAAAGTGCCATTAGTATTTCAAAAAATCCTGTTATGCACTCCAAGGCCAAGGATATTCCAACTAAACATCGTTTTCTAAGAGAACAAGTGCTTGAAAAAAAGGTCAAACTGCAATATGTTCCTTCAAAAGAACTACTTGATGATATTTTTACAAAACCTCTTCCACATGATGCATTTGAATATCACAGACAAAAATTAGGAATGGTCCCTACCTCATCACTCTATTGATTCTTCAATTTCAAGGGGATTAATACATATGTGACTTGATGACGACTCCTATGGTTGTTTTTTTATGTTCATGATTACTTACATTGCTCACAGTGCATCAAATGTCATAATAGTGAACTAGCACAGATAGTACAAGCTCCCGAGGAGCTAAAGGTAAGAGGTTTCAATATTTCACTTTTTGTACACAAATCCTATAAATATAAGTCACGTATATACATGAGTTATGAACTAAAAAATCGCATATATCTTGTTATGATGAAGAAACAAGCTCCAATTTTTCTTCCTGGTTTTGGAATTAGTTCAATACAGTCTGCAGATATGGCACACGTTCAAGGGGAGAGTTTTCTATGCTTCTAATAAAGCGTTGTTGGCATTATAAGTCCTTGATACATAGTGATGCTTATCAATGGTGATGTTTCTTATGTTTTTGCTAACAGATTCTTATGGTGCAGATCTCATATGGTATATGATAGTTGATGATGACTATCATGGTCTTATTGAGGTCTTTTGTCTTGGTTATACATGGCATATCTATCGTTTGATGTAAAGGTCATGTAATGACCTATGATGTAATCATTGTCAAATTCAGTCATGTATGGACTGTTTTGGTCAAGTCTTTTTGGGCATATGATGTAATTTGTAACCCCACTGTGATTTGGTAGTTAATGTGATAATGAAGTCAAATATGTAAACCCATTATGATTGGGTAATTCATGTAATTTTGAGTCCTTGGTGATAGGAAAATTCATATTGGTTTGAGTCATAGAGTCGTGTACTTCAATGTACATCCTTCAGAAATTTTAACATGTTCTTAGGGGGAGCATGATCAATATTCATTGTTCACACTTAGTAGTTTAGATCTATAATACTCAAGAGAGAAGCCCTCATTCAACACTGGTCAGCCATTTTCGCTTGATGTCAAAGGGGGAGAGTAACTTGGTGTTTGAAAATATGTATATTACAAGTATCTGTTGGAAATAATACTGAGAGGGGGGGTGAATCAGTATTTTCAAGTCAAATAATCCTTTTCAAAAACCAAATTGTATACGCTACTTCAATGAATTAAACCTGCGTATATACACAACTATTCAGAAGTAAAACCGCGTATACAGAGCAAACTTTTAATTTACTTAAACTTTTAGATGATGTTTGTTAATCTGAGATGCAACATCAAATAACTAGTAACCAGAGACAGTAAAATAGAGCAGAAAGACAATCATACACAAGAACACTAGATATAAGGTGGAAACGCAATGTGGGTGAAAACCACCTGCTGCAATTCTTCTCTATCTTTCTTTAAATTAGAAACTTGTGTTTACAATGTACTGGTGCAGTCCTTTACCAGTACGCAGGCTGTAACCTGTAGAGAGCTACAACTCTCTCTCATTTTCCAGCTTCTCCTGGAAGGGAGCTACAACACCCTTAGCTCTTGCACTAGCCAAGATACTAGTACGTTGGTGCTGGCCTACAAACGGCTACAACCTTCTCTTTCCTCTAGGGACCACATTTCATCAATTTTCAGACTGGATCCATGAACATCAAACAATATTCAAGAAATTCTTCATCAACCAAACTCCTTTTCACCAACTGGATCTGAAATCAAGTAGAAACTTCTCTGCCAGCTGTACCCAAAACACAGTACGAGAAACCACACAACAGAACCCAGAACCCAGCAGCAATAAGTAGAAACAGCTAGATCACAACTTAAA
This sequence comes from Pinus taeda, assembly GCA_000404065.3. Classification (NCBI taxonomy): domain Eukaryota; kingdom Viridiplantae; phylum Streptophyta; class Pinopsida; order Pinales; family Pinaceae; genus Pinus; species Pinus taeda. Next base: position 46,791 of record APFE031306276.1, read on the forward strand.
GCATATACACAATTTCAATAGTCTGCAACTTGCGTGCATACGCTTCTGCGTATGGAACAACCTGTGTATACGCGCCTTTACTTCACCTAAACTACGTGTATCTACGCCTTCGCTTCACTGAACCTGTGTACAGATCTATAAGGGACAACACACTCTTCCAAATATTCAATCACTGACTAACCCAGATTATCAGACTTATAGATCAAACACGCGCCACATCAAGCAGATCAGAATCATACAAAGATATTGTCATTCAGACTTAAAGATTATGACCCATAAATAGAACTTATCCTTCCTTTTGCGCTAAGGTCCCTCCTTCCTTTAGATGCAGATCTGCATCACCACCCAATATACCAGCTCTAGCACTTTTTTAGATCTTCAATAATAATTCAGATGGTAATTTGTCACAAGATCTCCTTCCTCTTTTATAGCCTTAGGCCTTCCCCAATACCATGGTCCAAAACCATAACATTTCATTACCATGAACCTAAAACTAGGGATCAACACATCTGACGAGACGCCATGGTCCAAAACATAGGTTCAAGTTCCAAGATCTAACTGCCATGGACCAAAAGAATGATCCCTAACATATACGCGCTTTTGTAATTTATAACCTGCGTGTATACGCGCCTTTGTCTAGATTAACCTGCGTATATGTCTTTTTCCACTTTCTGAGTGCCTAAACTGAGATCTGATACCAAAGAAGGTTGCCATCAAGGGCAACACCTGTGCCATAGCTCCAAACCTATGCCATAATCCCAACAATCTCCCCCTTTGGACTTGATGGTAACACCAATATCATTCTCCCCCTTTGTCATCAAGGGCAAGGGGTTGTGCTCCCCCTGAGTACATGCTGAAATATTTGTCCTGCTGTGCTGACCATGCTCCCCATGACTGTAGTCAAGATCTGCAAAAGGATGTTCTTTAAGAAGAACCAAGACTTATGCAACAATACAAGACCTTCCTATCATAAAAAGACTTAATACATACATCCATCACCCAACCAAGTGGGGATCATTCATCCAATCAAGTGGAATACATCAGAAATTTACATATGATGACCAAATACATTACATCTTCATCCCAGGCATAGTGGGGAAACCAAAATAGGCCATTACATGACCTTAACACCATATAAGAAAGAGATACTTGACATAGAGACGAATATTTAAAACATGAAAAAGTCATCAACAACTGATAGCAGCAGCTACTGTCAACAACCAAGATTTCCTTCTGTTTTCCCTCTGCCTTTGTTCCACCTGAAATCAACAACAGCTATGAACTCAAACCAAAAGCTTCTAAAATAATGCAAACAATGCATTATTAGAATATTATCTGCTCCCCCTGAACCTGTGCTGGATGGTCTCTGTCAGACCCACATCAGAATATCTTCAACCAGAGCCTGCCCCTTTTGATATCCATCAAGCCTCCATATACGCGACTTTATCTTGTACAAACCAGCGTATGTACGCGGATACACCTTATCCAACATGTGTACACCCATTTTTCTCTGAAACTGATAAGATTTAACAGCAAGATGATACATCAACAACTCCCAACTTCTGTCTGAGATATTCAAAAGTTTCCCTGGGTAGCAGTTTGGTGAAAATGTCAGCAACTTGTTCCTTAGAAGGAACATACTCCAATTTGACCTTTTGTTCCAACACTTGTTCCAGAAGAAAGTGATACTTGATTGGTATGTGCTTGGTCTTTGAATGCATGATAGGATTTTTTGAAATGCTGATTGCACTTGTATTATCACATAAGATGGGGATAGGCGGTGTACAAGTGATTTGAAAATCCTGCAAGGTCTGCATCATCCAAAGGAGTTGAGTGCAGCAAGATGCAGCTACCACATATTCCGCTTCAGCTGTAGACAAGGAAATTGAACTCTGTTTCTTGCTGAACCAAGATACTAATCTGGAACCCATAAAGAACGCACCACCACTGGTGCTCTTCCTGTCATCCACGCTTCCGGCCCAATCTGCATCTGTATAAGCATGAAGTGTGAGATCTGTATCTCTAGGATACCATAAGCCATAGTTTTAAGTCCCTTGAAGATATTTGAAAATCCTCTTCACTGCTTGAAGATGAGGTTCCTTTGGATTTGCCTGAAATCTCCCAACTATTCCCACTGCATGCATGATGTCTGGTCGGGTACCTGTCAAATAAAGTAAACTTCCAATCATA
>APFE031306276.1:52264-64530 GCA_000404065.3 Pinus taeda
CCATCCATTCTTGAAGAAAATTGGGAAGATTTTACCTGTGGCTGATTGTAGCTTCTGTTTGTCCTTAAGGTAACATGCCCCCGATTTTCTTGATAGTCTTTGTTCATTCTTGAAGAAGACTGTCATTGATTTACCTGGTGATTCCTATTAGGCCTTCGCTCACTCCTTCTTGCTGCATCAAGATAACTTTTAGAGGTGGAAGCTTGAGATGCTTCTCCATTATACCCCAGACCTGTCTTAATTAGAGGGGAATGCTGCACATTGATAATCTCATCCAGGGTTTCAGATCCTTTAACAAATTTAAGATTAAGGGCCTTTGTTTTCTCAATTTCTTTTCTAAGGCCAACAATTTCACATTCTAGCTTCTCAAGAGATTTTTCTTTCTCATCAAGTTGAGATTGTAGAGAGTCAATGATCACATTACTTTCATCTAAACATCTTTTGAGTCTAGTAATCTCATCATAAAAACCATCCACATCTATAGCATCCATGTAAACCAAACCTTAAAAACTTATAGTGTTTACCTCGCACTTCTCACTATTGATAGCCATCACTATCTTCATGAGTGTAGTAGCTTTTCTTATTTGCATTCTGTTTCTTGTTTCCATCTAACAGGTTCCTTCCCCTTTCCAATCTTATCTTTGTGAGGACATTTGGCAGCATAGTGACCTACTCTTCCACAAGCAAAGCATTTGAATGGTAACTTACCTCGGAAACGTCCACTGCCCTATTGAAGATTTTTGACAAAATTTGATTCTTCTTCTTCTTCTGATATGTTTCCAGACTCATAGTAGTTTCCTTTGCCAGAAGCCTTGAAGGCAGCTTCTCTCCTGTCTGATGGCCCACTTTTCCTCATTTCATAAGCAGTTAGAATTCCATGCAGCTGTGACATTTTAAGGTCTTGAAGCTTTTCCTTTTCTTCTATAGCAGAAACTTTAGATTCAAATCTAGTGGATAAAGATCTTAGAACTTTTTCAACTACAACAGCCTCCTTTACTTCTTCACCCAAATTTTTCATACAATTAACAATCTCATCTACATGAAGAAAATAGCTAGCCACACTTTCATCATTATACATTCTGAAATTTTCATACTGAATTCTAAGAGTTCAGAGTTTTTCCCTTTTTACCTGTTCATCTCCTTCATAGCTCAGAACAATCTTGTCCCATATTTCCTTAGCAGATTTATACTACATGACTTTGACAAATTCAGGTTGTCATAGACATCCGAATAGAGTATTGACCGCCTTTGCATTCGTTTCATGTTTCTTCTTCTCATCCAGATCTGTGGGAGTTGATGCTGGAAAAGTATACCGTGTATCTATGATATCCCATACTTCAGTACCCAGAGATTGAAGATAGGCAGTAACTCTTACCTTCCAATATATGAAGTTTGTCCCATCAAAAACCGGTGGCCTGATTGATGCTTCCCTCTCGTAGTTGCTCATGATGAAAGATCTTCCTTCAAGCGATCAAGCTTCTTCAGAAGGACCTACTCTGATACCAATTGTTGGAAATAATACTGAGAGGGGGGGTGAATCAGTATTATCAAGTCAAATAATTCTTTTCAAGAACCAAATTGTATATGCTACTTCAGTGAATTAAACCTGCGTATACATGCAAATATTCAGAAGTAGAACCACGTATACAGAGAAGACTTTTAATTTACTTAAGCTTTCAGATGATGTTAGTTAATCTGAGATGCAACATCAAATAACCAGTAACCAGAGACAGTAAAACAGAGCAGAAAGACAATCACACACAAGAACACCAGATATAAGGTAGAAACCCAATGTGGGTGAAAACCACCTGCTGCAATTCTTCTCTATCTTTCTTTAAATTAGAAACTTCTGTTTACAATGTACTAGTGCAGTCCTTTACCAGTACGCAGGCTGCAACCTGCAGAGAGCTACAACTCTCTCTCGTTTTCCAGCTTCTCCTGGAAGGGAGCTACAACCCCCATAGCTCTTTCACTAGCCAAGATACTAGTACGTAGGTGCTGGCCTACAGAAGGATACAACCTTCTCTTTCTTCCAGGGACCACGTTTCATCAATTTTCAGACTAGATCCATGAACATCAAATAATCATCAAGAAATTCTTCATCAACAAAACTCCTTTTCACCAACTGGATCTGAAATCAAGTAGAAAATTCTCTGCCAGCTGTACCCAAAACAGAGTACCAGAAACCACACAACAGAACCCAGAACCCAACAGCAATAAGCAGAAACAGCTAGATCACAACTTAAAGCATATACGCAATTTCAACAGTCTGCAACTTGCGTGCATACGCTTCTGCGCATGGAACAACCTGTGTATACACGCCTTTACTTCACCTAAACTGCGTGTATCTGCGCCTTCACTTCACTGAACCTGCGTACATATCTATAAGGGACAACACACTCTTCCAGCTATTCAATCACTGACTAACCCAGATTATCAGAATTATAGATCAAACACGTGCCACATCAAGAAGATCAGAATCATACAAAGATACTGTCATTCAGACTTAAAGATTATGACCCATAAATAGAACTTATCCTTCCTTTTGCGCTAAGGTCCCTCCTTCCTTCAGATCCAAATCTGCATCACCACCCAATATACCACCTCTAGCACTTTTTCAGATCTTCAATAATAATTCAGATGGTAAGTTGTCACAAGATATCCTTCCTCTTTTATAGCCTTAGGCCTTCCCCAATACCATGGTCCAAAACCATAACATTTCATTACCATGAACCCAAAACTAGGGATCAACACATCTGACGAGACGCCATGGTCCAAAACATAGGTTCAAGTTCCAAGATCTAACTGCCATGGACCAAAAGAATGATCCCCAACATATATGCGCTTTTGTAATGTATAACCCGTGTGTATACATGCATTTGTCTAGATTAACCTATGTATATGTATTTTTCCACTTTCTGAGTGCCTGAACTGAGATCTAATATCAAAGAAGGTTGCCATCAAGGACAACACCTATGCCATAGCTCCAAACCTGTGCCATAATGCCAACAATATCTACAGGTGGTGGTGACCAAACATCAAAGTGGATTCCATCAAGTCCAAAGGGGCAGATTGTTGGAATGATGAGTAATGTCTTGTCCTTGATGGAAACCTACTTGATGTGTTTATTTTTTATGAAAACCTACTTGATGAAGATGTCAACATGATGTCTACATGTGACAAAAAACGATTATCATTTCAGAGACATAAGAATGATAAAGATGAAGTTTGAAGAAGTATACACAGGTTTGGTGAAGCAAAGTAGAGTATACACGGGTTTTGTGAAGAAAAGAAGTGTACACACATGGGTATGAAGAAGAAAATATGCGTACGTATTCCGCACCATGGTTTTCCAAATAACAATGATCTTTACCATGATATTAAACTATGGTATTGAGCCCAACAACAAATACTTGATCCTGTCCAAGAATGCCATTAGCACTAGTATTATTTTGCCATGTGGTATTGTCTAAGGGCTAAGCTATATAAGGAGATGAAGATCAAAGTTTTTTAAGAGTGCAACTCATGAATATTTCATGAATAGTGAGATTTGAAGCAAGTGTGCATGTAATGGGCTATTATTGATTCGTTTCATATAAAACTAAGTATGCACCTGAGAACTTGATGATAGATCAAATCCAATAGATTTGAGATGAAAATTTTGATTATGAGCTGATTTGATCAGTAATGATAGTGTCTTGACGTGTGATTTTTTCTGTGTATGTCAAGTTGTGGGTATGTCTGAAGTTTTGTGATGCATCGAAGGTTTGGGCAAGTAATTGTAGATATGTACATGGGTTTGATACACTGAAAGGTGTATAAATACATGGTTTAAATACTGGTAGGTTGCTTATCTATTTAGATCTATACACAGGTTTATTTCCTGAAAAGCACGTATATACACAAAAATTTTTTGAGGAAAGTGTGTATGTAAACTAGTGTTTTTCTGGAAAAGATGTCTGGTCAGTTTAATCATTGTTTTTATGCTTATGCTATTTGCTAATGATGTCCTACTTGATGATATGGGCTTAAGAGTGATGTTTTGATTGAGGATTGATTGGTTGAAGAATGATGAAGTTAATAGATTTTTGTGACTGAAGATCAGTGAAGGTTATGTGATTATTTCATAATGATGTAGTGGATCTGTGTATAATTCAATATTTATTTCAGAGTGACAGTGGTCAAGTTTCAGGGTTAAATGTTTTGAGACTTGTACGTGAGTATGCTTTAAGGAAGTCATGTATACACATGGGTCGCTACAGTAAAGTAACATACATATTATGATAGTTTATTGATCAGGGATTTTAGTTGAATCATGATTGGATGATTCAGATTGGTTCAATGATTGGTTGGTTCAATGGTTGAGTTAGAGTGATTAGTTTTTAGTTTTGATATTTGGTTTTGGGCTTAAATGATGATAGTGGGTCTAATCTGAAAATTTGATGAAATGTGGCCTAGAGTTGTGATGTGTTCTATCAGGTCGATCCAGTATGAAAATTTATGAAACATGGTCCACAAAGGTGTAGAGGGTTGGAGCCTTCAATGAGGAAGTTGAATCTCCCTTCTAGTGGTAGCTGGTAAATCAGATCAGGGGCTTGAAGCTCCCTTTCGGCGGGTGCCAGTAAACATGATCAGGGGGTTAGAGGTCCCTTTGAGTGGGTGGTAGAGAATGAGAGAATGTTGTAGCATTTTGTACGTGGGTTCCTGCGTGCTGGTATGAGTCTGTGCTAGTACAAGATTGTAAGAAGTTTTTATTTATAATAAAAAGAAGACAAAGACGACAACAATGGTAGTTTTTTTCCGCACATTGGCTTTCCACCAAAAAATCCTAGTGTTGATGTGTGTTGATGTGTTTCTTATGTGTGATAGTTTATTTTGTTCTTACTTAGGGAAAATTTTAGGGGCTAATATTTGCACGTGGGCTAATTTTCCATGCTTTTTCCAAAAACAAAGATCGCTAATTTCCATTTTTCTAAGAATTATTAAGCCAAATTTTATAGTATAAAATTATTTTATCTTAAAAATAACTAAAATTGTATATAGAGACTATATAAAATTATTAGAAATTTATTTTTTTACAAAAAAATTGCAAACATTTTATAGATTTGATATCATGGATTAGTGAGATTCGTTAAGGCTTCTAAACATTATAATAAATTTCCATCCTTAAAATTTTCTTTGTTCTCACTATACGTGCTTACTGTTTAATTAATGTTTAAAGAGGTACTGATACACTGCCTTAAGCTAAACAAATGATGAATTAACTGAAAAGTAAGTTATTAGATATACTCTAGTTGTTTAAATACCATTCGCGCACACACACAGGTTCCTTTTAGTAAATTCGTGTACAAAATTTTGAATATGAAATTGAAAATTTAATGATTTTTAAATATTGATTTATCCCCCCTCCCCAACCCCCTGTCTCAGGATTTTCCCCAACATGTTTTGTCTATATTTTTATGCTCATTAAACCACTTGAAAATTCAAAGTTCTTTTCATTCTTTCTTAATTTTTAGTTAAAATAAAAGTTGGTGATAAATCTCTTATATATTCTCACACTTGTCAAAACATGAGAAAGACATAAGTACAATTTTACCTCTTTTAAAACTCATTAAAAAATCTCATGAAGAAAACACTTATCTAAGTATACTTTTAACAATTTTTTAGGATCATTAAAATCGAATGAAAATAAAACTCTAGAGCTCACTTTCCTTTTCTTTCATACTCATTAAACTATGAATGGGATCATCTATACAAAAAAGGAAAAGGGGGAGAAGTTGTATGATATTCATTTTATCAAGGCACACATTAGTCACCCTTAAGCATGGAACTTGTTTGAGTCATCCTCTTATAACTATATTTTTTTCTAGCTTTGGAGCCAAATCTGTTATGCAACTAGATCACAAAATAGACTAAAAGATAGATCAATGACTTGAAAATTATCCTTTTCGAGAGGGAAACCTCCTTTACATCACATAAATGAAAAATTATTGGATGATACAAATGATAAGACCTCCTTGGTATATATAGGAGTCTAAGGGGTCATAATATAATCAAAGGCTACATAACAATAATAATGTAAGTGCACAAAAATAATAATAAGGGGGCTACAATAACAATAACGATAAGGAAGATACACTAGTATTATAGGGACCTAACATGCCACTCTTTTTCAAAAATAATGTTTTCCTTAATGTTTGAGTAGTTATGGATGCTTCTATATAAAATTTTCATTCTCCCATGTGGAATCTACAGTGGGTAAGTTCTTCCACTTAATGAGATACTCTTCAATTAATCAATTTCCTAGATCTTGGGTTCTTATTTCCATGACTACTTCAGGCTCCAATATGATATTTCCTACTTCGTCAAGTTTTGGAAACATTGTTTGAAACAAGAGCTTGTCACTAATAACCTTCTTTAAGCATGAAACGTGGAAAACTGGGTGTACTCGTGAAGACACAAGCAATTCTAATTTGTATGCCATTGTAGCAATCTTTTACAACACCTTGTAAGGACCATAGTGCTTGGGTAATAATTTATGATGCTTCCTAGCTTGCTTGAGGGACATTTGTTTGTATGGTTGTAGCCGTAAAAATACCAAGTCACCTATGTCAAAACTTCTTTCACTACAATGTTGATATGTTTGTTGTTTCATTCAATTCTACACTAGATTAAGGTTATCCTTCAAGAATTGGAGAATTGTTGATGCTCAATGTGATATTTCAATACTTGAACCATAGAATTTCCTCTTAAATATGATGTGATGGAAGGTGGATTATATCCATAAAGTTCCATAAATGGGGCTATTTTTTCTATACTATGGAAGGAAATGTTATACCACCCTAGAGGTAACCACTTGATTGATTGTGTTTTTTTATCATATACGAACAAACAACGATATCCTTCCAAACAATTGTTGACTATCTCAGTTTACCCATAAAAATGAGGATGATAAGATGAGCTTTGAGATAATTGAGTACAAACACAAGAATATATTTTTTTCTAAAAAATTCCAGTGAAAATGGGATCTCTGTCACTTACAATAATTTTTTGGTTTCCATGTATCTTTTGAATTGATTCCATAAATACCACAGCAAATATATTGGCTTTAAAAGGATGAGATAATGCAAAAAATTGTGTATACTTGGTAAGTATATCAACTACCCCCACGATGACACTCTTTTGTTTAGACTTGGGTAAACCTGTGATAAAATCCATTGAGACCTCCTCCTAATGTTTACCTGGAATGGTTAAAGGTTGTAACAGATCTTGGGTATTAATTGTCTCAACTTTATTTTGTTGGAAAATCAAATAATGTGCCACAAACTTCTGAGTATCAGATTTAAGGCCACCCCAAAAAAATTCCTTCTTGGCCATGTGGTAAGTTTTTAAAAGTCTTGAGTTCCCTCCTTAGGGGGAGGTGTACAATTCCAAAATAAGATTTTGCTTGAGTTGGAAATTCATACGTAGATATGAGTGATATTTGTACCATAATGAGTCATTTCCAAATAAATGTATCAAATGTAATAGGATCTTGCTGCAACTTTTGAATTAGTGTCCACACCTCTCGTTGAAATTCTTACATAGTCATGAGTGATATTTGTACCATAATGAATCATTTCCAAATAAATGTATCAAATCTACTAGGATCTTGTTGCAACTTTTGAATGAGTGTCCACACCTCTTGTGGAAATTCTTACATAGATATGAGTGATATTTGTACCATAATGAATCATTTCCAAATAAATGTATCAAATGTAATAGGATCTTGCTACAACTTTTGAATGATCATCCACACCTCTTCGTCATTCTTCCATTCATTCCTTGCTTCAGTTATCCAATCAGGTTGGATAATAGCAATGGCACAAAACAATGTTTCCACATCCTCGTCCTTCCTTGAGAGTGCATCTGCAACCAAATTTTACTTCCCTTTTCTGTAGATGATTTCAATATCATAACCCAACATCTCTGTGACTTGCTTTTGTTGCTCTTCTGAACATAATCTATGTTCCACAAATTATTTAAGGCTACCATGATCTGTTTTTACCTTGAAGTGTCTCCTCATTAGGTAAGGTCGCCATTTCTTTAGTGCATGTAGTATTGCCAACATTTCTGTTTCATAAATAGGTTTGTGTAAATATTTTGCCTTGATTGGACAACTTTTGAAAGTAATGGGTCTTCCTTCTTGGATTAAAACAACACCAATTCCATTTCTTGAGGAATAATTGATCCTGATTTAAGCAGGAATGTGACAAATTACAAATATAACCATAAGTACAAAGATGCAGTATTTAACACTTCATTTCATTAATATCAAATATTGAAATATGCTTACAAACAGAATGGAAAGAAGACTAGCTCGGGCTATGGTAGCTTATCTCTGAGAAGAGATGTGGCAGCTACATGCCTCCTAACTGTGTTACAATGAGGCTCAAATGCCTATTTATTATTGAGAAACAATGGAAAACCATAAACATCCAAAAACTTAACCCTAGGAGAAGAAGCGCCAAAACTTTGGGCCTCGCTTGGGTAAAATTGGAAAATCAACTTCTCGAGGTCCTAACTTTGGCATACGATCTCCATTTGGCTCTCATAATACCTCATTTCAATGATATCGAAGAGAAGGCCAAAAGAAAATTGGCAAGCTTATTTGGGGAGTTTTTGGTCTCTCCGTTTTCCCTAAAAATGTTGTTTAGGGCTTCAAAATGGCTCCAGAAGTTTAGGACCCGAAAAACTGCCAAAAATAGTACATTGTGCTACAATTAAGGAAACTGGAAAAGTGAAAGAGACAATGCTTGGTTTCAAGTGGAATAGGCAGGTGGCCACCAATATCCACCTAGATAAATCACATTCCACAATAAAGGTTTTTGTGAAATCTAGTGTATCTAAGACTGGTGCTTAGTAGATTGCCTCTGTAAGATGTTCAAAGGACTTAGTTTCTTCTGGAGTCCAAGAAAATGGATACTTCTTCAATAATGTTATTAGAAGGACTGATATTCTCCCATAATTATTAAAAAACTTGTGATAATGCACTATCCACCCGAGAAATCCTCAAAGATGCTTTAGGGTTGTGGGCATTTTCCATTCCTTAGTGGCTTTAATTTTGTTAGGGTCTACCTTAACACACTAATGAGATACAATATGAGATACTCTTATCTAAGTCCGAAGGAAAGAGTGTTATCAACGTTGGAAGGATGTTTCAATGGATTTTATCATAGGTTTACTCAAGTTCGAAGGAAAGAGTGTTACCATTACTAAGACCAAAATGCATGACCAAAAATTCATAATGACCCTCATGAGTTATAAATGTTTTTTTTGGAATGTATTTAGTCTTCATTCTGATTTGATGATATCCTGAACGAAGATCCAACTTTGTGAAGTAAATTGATCCATTCAAGTCATCCAATAATTCATCAATGACAGGAATGGGAAATTTATCTTTAATAGTGAGCTTGTTGAGCTCCCTATAATATGGACACATGAGACATGATCCATCCTTCTTGTGAAATAATACTACTAGAGCATAGAAAGAACTTTGACTAGGTTGAATTATACCAGCCTCTAGCATTTATGCAACCATATGTTCAATTTCACTCTTTTGGACATACAGATATCTGTAAGGCCTGATGTTTGGAGGTGTTATCACTCAGGTTGTCCCTAGCCTCCTATAGGGATACGGCCGAGGTAACCACAAACCAATATTTGGACTGCAGGTTCTAGCCCACCTGCAATCAGAGAGGGCTCTCTCTTAATGATTAAACTTTGTTGATGATGATTTTAGGCTAGTTGTTGGGTTCAGGGGTTTTGTTGTTTTGTTTGGATAGAAGGTAGAAAATTCCAAGCAAAGAGGCAAGGTAAGGTGTGATAAGTTTCAAACCATTGGGAATGGAGTCATGGATTAAGGCTTGCTGTTGCGTTTTCTTGGTCACAAGAGGATTAAGGAGCGGGATAGCCACACATGAGACAATTATCAATTTACTGAAAGGATGGAATGATGATCAGGGATGAAAGGCAATGGAGAATCTTTCATCAAACTGACAAGGAGGAGACGTGAATGAATGTTTATCTAGGAGCAGTTAAGAATTCCTAAACTTATCATTCATATGTGAAAGAAACAACGTAAACAAGATCATTTAAGTATGCATGTTCATAACTATTTCTGATGAAAACATGAAAAAATTGCAGAAATTGAGCCTAAGGTGCAGTTAAGCAAATCCTAAGCTATTCTTCTTTTCTGCAATTTAGACGGTGGACTGATGATAAAACAAACATGAAAAACTAACAGAGTTGAGAAACACTTATTGAACCATGTAGAAGCACAGGAATTCCACAATCACTCCTCGGCCAATTAAACGCATCAAACAGTTTCAGAATCCATGCTTTCAGCAGTCTTTGATTATAGAAAGTATGAAAATTACAGTGCGGGTCTCTGCTTGTGGAAAATGTCGAAATACCAAAGATTGAACAACTGATCAACTAATCAACCAACCAACCAACACTTAATATAGTATTGAGGGCCACTTTTATAGTTCAAATATCTCAAACTATTTATTACAATCGACCTAAAACAGGTCTGCAAAAAGAGCTTTCTAAAACCTAATTGTTGCTGGAATTAAATGCAGGTAAGTCCTTTGGGCTGCGCCAAAGGCAACTGAATCAAGTTTGAGTTGATGGGGTGTCCTGTGTGACTTGGCCCAGTGATTTTGTCATAACTGTGCATTGATTTCTGTTCCACTGATCTTCTGTGAGTTTAATGTGCAGTCATTTGCGCTGGTGAGCTTTCAATGCATCTTCAATTGCTTCTTGACTTTCAGAGCTTTCCTTTTAATGCTAGATTTGCCTCGAGCCCTGAGAAAATCTCCTCTAATACACTTTGCCGCTACATTGATGGTCTTCAACGCTACCTGATACTATTTGACATGCTTTCTGTCTGCAGATTTGATCTGATACTCTTTAGTCTTTTCTGCTGGTCTCTTTCTGTCTTGAAATCGGTTTAATTGGAAAAATCAGGCTTTTTTCGGACCTTTTCGGTGCAAAACAGGCCAAAGAATCAAAATATTCCCCACTTAAAAAAAAACTAATTGCGCATCGAAAACTGCCTCTGTTTCTTGTTCCGGAGCTCCGAAGCTCGACTTTCACGCTTGCGCGTTTTTTCCTTTCCTTTTGCTGCTGATGTCAGCATGACGTCAGATGTACGGCGGATGATGTCAGCTAGGTGACATGGCAGGGTGACTCATATGTTACTGCGATGCGATAAACTTCTTCCGATGTGATCGCAATATCGCATCGGCGGAGAACGAGAAGGTATTCATTTTGAAAATGCGATGCTTGCGACTGCCGATCGCCGATATCGCATCGGGAAACAAGGAATGGGGCACACCTATGTGGTAAAAATATTGCGATATGGTGATGCGAGATAGCTCACTAGGATCGGAAAAATGTTAAGGAAATCGGCAAGGGTTTATTGCGATCAGAAGGCGTGAGTATGTGCATTTGAAGAGCATTTGAGGCCTCGGAAGGGGTCCGATAACCTAAAAAGGAATTTTATACTTTGGAAGGAGTCTATTGCATTAGAAGATGGTTTGAAGGGGCACCATGAGGGTTCTTGCCAAGTTTCAGATAAACTGAGCAATTCCCGAGGGTACTTATGGTTATTTTCAACCAAGGGGAGGGGTTATTTACATAAGGGGATTATTTACATAGTTTTTTAGAAGGGGGATGGGGAAAATATAGGGAGTTAAATAATAATGTTAGTAGTTAATATGGAAATGGTAAGAAAGCGCTAAGTTTGAGAGATCTTAGGCTTCAACGGTGAGATAGAAACTTATAGAGAAAGTATGGATCCTCCTTGAGTGAAGCAGATCTTCACCTAGGCTAAATGACATGGAAAATGATGAAACTAAGAGATGTCAAGCAGATCTTGACCTATTTTTGGGAAGTTAGTGAATGATTAGGGGAAGAGGAAGAAAGGGGAGTTAGTTATGCCTGATTTGAGCTTCTTTGCATGAACTGCCTGATGACTGTGACCTGGATGAATGTAACGCTTGAAAAATGTGGAGTTGATCACAAATCAACCTTCTACAACCTCAAACTACCTACCCAGCTTACGTTCCTAACATTTTTTCTTCTTTTTGGTTTAGGTGCACTTAGACTTGCAGACCCAACATTTCAATTTTTCTTTTTATGCTTTCCTATCTACAAACTACCCTTATTTCTTCCAAGGGCCCAGATTAAGCAATTGGGCTCCTTTGATTCTCTACCTATCT